>JAUZSU010000910.1:152475-166079 GCA_034780255.1 Parotocinclus maculicauda
GGGCAGTGGGCTGGCCTCGGCTGGCCCGGACGCTCAGCTTCTGCATGATGATTGGATGATCTGTCTGAGGCTGAATCACTTTTTGATTGACAGCGAAACATTTTATGATGTGGGCCGAAAGTGAGCTTCCCCTCCTTGAAAGACCAGCATCCGCCACTGATGCTCAAGAATACAGAAGCACTGTGTGATAGTTCAACCCACTCACCTCCTGATACTGCCGATAGACTATGTTGAACTGTATGTGAGAATCTGAAATATATTTAAATTGAAAATATTCTATTTGCATAACACATTCTATTTACATCGACACTGTGCAAGATTTTATTGCTACTTAGGTATTTCACACATTTTGCAGCAACTTATATGGATGTATTTAATTTATCTTCATGTAGTTTTTTAATCCATTTGTAAATGTGCATCAGGATGTATTTTATTTGGAGGAAACAATGACATTATGCCTATAATAGCATCTGCAAAAAATAGGATAGAGTTTCCGTGTCATGCAACGAGAATGATTGGATTTGTTTTTTGTGTGGATGGACATAATCACTCAGTGGTATATAAGAATCTGGGTTTACAGCGGGGCCACAAATGCCACAAAGCATGAAAAATGTGCGAAATGTGTAAAATGTTTCTGGATGAGCAACTGATTGTTGAAAAAGCAACTTAAGTAAGATTTTTGTCAAATTCAAGTCAACCTGTGATGGACGGGTGTCTTGTTCATGGCATGCTTACGTAGTACTGAAGCCTCTGAGATCCTTATCAGGAAAGGTGAGGATAAGTTGTAAAAATAGTATTCATGGAATAGTTTACTTTGTATTCTACACCAAATATTGGCAATTCACATAACAGTAAAGCCAGATTAGATACACAGTTGTGTCTGCAGGGTTCTATGCGTCCCTGACAGGGTCCATCAGGTAAGTAAGCTCCTGGGATGGAAACAAAGTTTGCTAGGGCCAGAGGTCAAACACAGCTGAAAAAGTCAAGCTTGTCAAAAGTCTCTGTCAGTTTCCTACCTTATGGCCAACCTCGGCTGATCCCCGGCCATTAATCACAGCAGAGCATGACTCTGACCTCAGTGCCCACTCTCTTTGAAGTGTGCTGTCCTCTGCTGCATGAGGAAATCATTTGCTGCCTGATTCAATGAGCCATCAGCCGAGCCAGTGGACCTAATGACATGTGAGAATATTAACCTCCTTGCACTGAGAGCTGTGAATCTTGAAAGGCAGTCTATTATTCAACTGCCATTTCAGCCTTCCCCTGCCCAATCTAACCCATCACACCTTGAACCCGACTCAAGTTAAGTTCACCATAACCAAGTTGTTTGGCTGACCACTTATCTTAAGTTAACTTAAGTTAATTTAACTACACCATGTTACTGTAAAATTTGACCACTCAGTGTACTTAAGATCTTAACAATCTTGACTTGGTACAGGAAAGCCGGTGCCTAGCTGAAAAGTTCAAGGCAGGAACAGCCCTAGACAGGACACCAATCCTTCAATGGGCACATACAGTCGCACACTTATACACACACTCACACACTAAGGGCACTTTGGAAACGCCAATTAACCTAGCACAAATGTTTTGGGACTGTGGGATGAAGGTGGAGTACCCAGAGTGTAACCACAAGGACACAGAAAGGACATGGGTACTTCACACATTTGGAGTCTGGAATCAGGGTTCTCAGAGCTGCAAGGCAACAGTGCTAACCACTGCACCACTGCCCTGGTATAGGAGATGCCATAACTAAAAATGCATAGACAATTAAGCTTTTTGTTACTGCTTTTAAGAGCTACACATTATATGCATAATCATAGTACATAAACCAAATAATAAAGTGGCAAATGTACATGCAAATTACATTTTTGAAAATTGAGTTATATGATGTAATATGTGTTACTTCAGCAGGATCCTTATGATTATTTGTACAAAATAAAGGTAGATTTAAAGGGTGTATATCCAAGCACATCAAAACCACTGCTGTATAATACTTCTAACACATGTGAACAGGCGTTGGGTCCCATTCTCATTTCCTTACCTGTGTGATCTGTAAACTGCTGCCACCTGAGGGTTTCTGACACAACAGGAGTCAGGTTGCAGAGAGGCTGAGAGATTACATCAGATAATGGTCTAATACTGCTGCTCCCAAGATTTATAGCACTGCAGCATCCAAAGCCATCATGGTTTTTGAAAACAGAAAACAGGACTGCATGCAGGGTGATGGCATTGCAGCATTCACATATGATTTTACATATCTAAGCACCTTTTCTTTAAAAGAAGAAAACAGTGAAGGAGTTATTGTTATGAGACTGAATGTGAGGATTTGTACATTAATTAATTGCATACTCCAGAAAATACATGCTAATGAATTATGTGGCTTGAAGGTTTTTTTCTATAATCTGAAGATTTAATGCATAAGGCCACCTCTCTATCAAACCAGTTTTAAATTTGTCCCAGGTGATGAAGTGTATGATCAAGATCTGATTGAGTAAGGCTTTGTAAGTAGTGCAGGTAAGCTGGTCAGGTAAAGCGTTGCTGGTGATGCAGGAACTGATCATTGTCTGATGAGGTAAAGTTTAGTTGGTGATGCGGGATCTGATAAAATAAGGCTTTGTTGTTGTTGCAGTCTATGATCAGGAACAGATAAGGTAAAGCTTTGTTGATAGTACAGAGTGTGTTCAGGGGCTGATCATCTTATGCACTTTTATACCAAGGTTATTACAGGTACTAGATCTCTTTAAATGGCTTCACTCTCCTCTCCCATTCATTATGGTTTCTTATCTTGTCAGGCAATCTGAATTGCCAACTAGTCCATTATGCACATATGAAGCCCATCACTCTTAACTATATTGGCCAATTCATCAAAACATTTATCTTCTGCCCTATAAACAGTGTGTCAATGTGGCTGTCATTTCTAAAACTCTGCAGTCTTTGGAATAAAAACATTACTTTCACCACCCTGGAGATGGCTTTAATGTAACAATACCTGTCAAACTTTAAAACAAGGCCTGGAGCTTTCCACAGTCCTCACATTTAGTGAACCTCAATATATTTGGGATGAGACTTTTTATGGAACATACAGGGCAAAGAGAAATATCTTTATCCAAACAGCTGTTGTTCTTGTCTCTGTTTTGTCTGTAGATAAAATCTGGACATCGGTTTGCAGTAAACTAAATTATATTTGGTTTGGAGCTATTTTGTTTTGCACTCCCTATATGTTGTATATGTATTATTTTATTTTATTTATTTTATTTATGTTCTGCTTCTACACGCTACTACACTCTCACAGACAGCTCAGTGAAGTGGTGGAAGAGAGGAAGCCTGGTCAGAGACTAGTCAAAGAATCAACACTGTCAGGGCAAACACACTAGGGAGTCAAAGAGCTGCTGGGAAAATGTATATTAAGTTCCTTTAAAAGTGGAGTTTAAAGAAGGGAAATAATGACGTTAACAAAGGGAGATATTAAAGGCAGTGTTATCCAGGAATAGCATTTTTGTCAGTTAAAACAAGATTAGGACTTAATAAAAAAGGAATTGAAGAGTCTGAGCTTTTTAGTTTTGATCAGATCTCTTTATGACTAGCTGTGTTGAAAAAGTGCACTTCATTGTTTGCTATCCTACATAGTTCAGCATACTAGGTGTAGTCATACAATAATACAATCTCTTTCTCTCTCTGTCATTTTCACTCTTTTCCCTTCTCTCCTGTAGCCTGGGTGGACATGTGAACTGGGACAACCACAGACTAATGGTTGCAGTGACTGACATTTCAACCAATAATTACGGAGTGTTTTTTCCACCCTCTTGTCAGTAGTAGTTTATCAATCAACGTGTCTGCATTAGTATTTGTCTATCGATCCATCCATCTCTGTCAGGCTATCTCTGTGTCATTGTGTTCTCTTGTCTTCTTGTTTGGATTCTTTTGAGGATAGGCTGCATAGTAATTTGTTTTGCAGGCTATAGATTTGAACAGAAACATGAAAGTCCACTGGAAAATCCACACTGTATAACACGTTATCTGTATTAATGGAGTTGTATTTCACGTGCACTCCTTGATTAGCACTATGGTGTTACATTCCAACCAACATCCATCAAAATTTAAACGTATAATAAACTAAGCAGTTTAATATAGTCTATACTGTATCATTGTGAAACTGACTTTATTGTTGAAAACACCTACAGAGGCCTAAAATCAGTAACACAAAGCTTATTTTATTTTAAGTTTTGAAAATGATGTAATTTAATGAGTAATGAATTAAAAGTGGAAAGTAAATGCAAAACACTTACTCTGTCAGTGAACTCACGATCATAACTGCTAAGCTAACTGCAGCCTAAAAAGAGGATTCTGGAGAATTCTTTTTTTTCTTTCACTTGAATGTTAAGTAACATTTTAAGGAACCATGGGGACTTAGTTGATAAACATAGCAGAGATATTCACTGAACAAGAGCTATTGTGAATCTGAATCACTGTGTACTGAATCGTGAAATCGACAAGTCTCATGGCTTGATTAATACAAGTTTAAACAAGTGCGCTGAGTAGCGAGCAAACAGCAAGAATGAAGACAAATTTTTCTAGTCAAGATGGTGACTCTGGAGGCCATTTGAGTACAATGAGCTCATTATCATGTTTAAGAGCCATTTGAGATGATTTGAGATTTGTAACATGGCACCTAGAAGGCGGGTACACTGTGGTCACAAAAGGATGTACACAGTAAGCAACAATACTCAGTAGGCTCTGATATCAACAAGTCATTTTTTGGACATAGAATGGACATATTTCATATTTTACCTAAAGGATATCTGCTAAATATCTCAAATGTACAACAAACTTCCATGACCTCTTCCCAAAGAAAGCTATATATCTCCACAAAGCCAGAATTAATGGTGGATGTGGTGGACCCATCTGATTAATCCATTTTCTGTCTGCTGTAGATCCAGTGGTGACTTTTCATGGGCGTATAACAGTCAACAAATATGAGGAATTTCACAGGACCAAGTGTGCCCTTTGATGTAAACATGCTTTCCTCTTGATGTTGTGTAGTGCCTTCATCCTAGAAATAACTAAATAATTTCTTATTGAAAAATGAATTAATATCCCACCACAAACCATTTTGGACTTGCAAGACAGCATTCCAAACTGATTAAAGATATTCTGGAAGCAAACCTCCTTTTTATTTTCTTTAATAATGTTATATTGTTCATAATAATTCTTATTACTTATTATGTAGCATGTGGTTTGGGATGCAGCCTAGCATGAGGTATTTCAACTTTTATTTAATTTTGTATTTATTTATTTATTTTCAAATGAATGCTGAAATTCCTAGCACAGTTGCTACTCTTCCTTCGAATGGGCATAACACCAAAATCAGTGTGTGCGCTTATTTTACATGCAAGCATGTTGAAATATTAGACATAACGATGAGCTTGATCTTAATTATCCTAACAAGATGAGGGTTCACTGGTGTGCTTCATTACTTCTAAACTCTTTTACTATTTAGGCTCGTTCCTCTCTCTCATCTGAACTGTGCCATTGTAGTGGGATGAATATGATAGTGAAAGGTGCAAACAGGTTTAGTTTTCCCCGTGGGAGGAAGGAAGATTCCTACCTTTTCATGTGCTTGTGACTACATTCTCATGTGGGAGTTTGTTTGCTGTCAGTCTCTAAAGAATGCAGAGCTCACTTTAGCCCATTAACATTGTTAAAACAAAGGAATTATGTGACTCTATTAGACAATTAATGTGCAGTTTAATTTTTTCTCAGTGTTACAGATGGTCTTGATTATGATAGTGGAACCAACCCTAAAAGCTAAGGCGAAATTTGCTCTGAGTGCTTAGAGGCCTGAGGCTACTACTCTCAATCCCCTTATGTTGTTGTGATTCAGTCTCTCCCTTGGCTGTGAATTTAACTGATTAAATCACAGAGTGCACACAGCAGTGGTGACATGAAAACAACAATTAATAAGCAGCCCCCCGCTCCACGTGTGCCCCTCTTAACCAAGCAGCTAATAACATTACACACACGCAGACTACACACTAGCCAAGCCAGACAAGTGTAGATGAGCTGCAGCCCAGTTTTTTTTTTACAAAAATGAGAAATAACATTACAGTTTACAGACAAAATCACACATACACATTAACCCTGGTAACCAAAACAAATCTTTTTTTTGAAGATCAACCTGTCCAAACAAGGTAAAAACCTCTGATTTTGCTGTCCTTTGTGGAAAAATTTGGTCCATACAATGATATCTAAAATTGGCCCACACAAATGCTGACAATACAAAAACAATGGTTCCTTCTCTCATAATGTTTTTATATGTTTGTTATTATATTTTCCTTCATACCTTCCTATTAGCATTTGTACATTTGTGTTTTCCTCCTTCTCACCTTTTGACCCTTTCCTAATCTTTAATCCCAGTCATTACTGAGGAAGAGGGACTAAAGTCCACTAATAATAAACAGGGCTGGGATAGGTTTGTTCAGCAGTGACACTGCCTTGTTCCAAAAAATAAGATTTGCATAAATCAGCTGACCTTTACCCCTCTTTCTTTTGCCCATATTATGTTTCCAAATAATTCCTTATTCTATTCAGGATTTCAAAGAGCCAGATAACATGCAAATAACTCTGATACCAAAGCTTTATTTGATTATGTAGCTCAAATCTCAATTTCTGTTGAATTCTTTTTCCCCCCAAGGTGAGCTGACAGAGCTAAATGTCAGTTAACTGAAGGTGGACACATTAACATGTTAGGTTGTCAGCTTCTGCCATTTGAAGGATTAGAAACACACGCCCCAGCTTTGTGTACCAACCATGCTGTGAACTTTAGAAGGCCCTGACATTAGCCTGAGCACCACCCTCCATCATGTTTATGGCACAGCAGTACTGGGGGAGGGAACAGCACAGGAGGGGAGGCCTTGGGGACTGTGTGTATGTGTTTATGGTTAAGAGCAGAATAAATATCGAGTACAAAACTTTCTCGTCTAAAACTATTGTTTTGCACTCAAAACAGGTCCAAGGTGGTGGAAGTTCCCATTCTGTTTGTGGCGGAGTTTTATCGTTGCTCTAAGAAAATGATGGATGACAAGTTAAATTTGTGTCATGGGAGTGAAGGTGAACTGTGACAGAGTTATTTATCTTGGGAATGGAGGGTTAGGGTCAGGCAAAGCTGGGTGCCTGAAGGCACAAGACATTGACAAATTCATCCTGCACACTGGATTTCTGAAGACCTTTTGTTTTGAATCCTGGCTACTCATGAGTGACCCTCATCACTCATACTGCCAGCGTGCGAAGGAGGCCGCACCATGCCAGGGGATCTTAGCGCCACTAATTCTTGTCATTCACTCTCCTGACAGGCCCAAGCCTGAATCATTCTAGTCCATGAAAGAACCAGGCTGAAATATTTATTTCTGCACATAATGGCCACCCAGATTTAGGACCATATCATTTTTCCTCTTGTGCCTTATCATTGCAGGTCACTGACAGGTCTGAAAGTGTTCAACCAACTGGAAGAGCTGATTGTGGACAACAATCTTCTTGGAAATGACCTCCGGTTGCCCAGGTTACCAATGCTCCATACCTTAATGCTCAATAAGAACCAAATATCCTTTCAGTCTAGTGCAGCTTTTGTGCCCTATTGCATGAATTACAACACAGGGAACAGAGAGTTAGGTAAGAGTGAACTCGCTCTCAGTGTACACTCACCATTCCATTTAGGATCTCCTCTTTACACACTTCAGGTCTTTAAATGCCCTTTAAATGGTGTTATTGTATTAAATGAAGATCCTCTTAGACTGAGGCGTTAGTAAGCAGTTACTACGACTGACTTTGTGCCACGGTGACCTCTAGTGGAAGAGAGACTTATAAACGCTTTAATGCGGCTCTGATGAGGAAGTTAGCTCTCTGCAGAGTGAAATAGGCACAAGGCAAATCATCAGGTTGTTTCAGTAGCTGATTTAATAGTTAATATACTATATTTAAGAGTAAATAGTAAAAATAGTCCAAATTGATCAGTCAGAAAATACTGCAAAGTTTTTTCTTGCTGTTTTCTCCTGACAGTTTGGAATCAGTATGTAATGACATAGCTTCAGACTCCCCTCTTGTGTTTCACCAGTACATGCATCTTTTCTCCAACTGAGTGTCAGCTGCTCAAACCTGATTTGCCTTGTGAAGTGGTCTGCACATGCTAATGGGCCAATTATTTACACCCTGTAGTGGCCTGCTGCCATTGAAATTCAAGTGCAGCATTAGTGTGGTTGTATTTTGACACATTTGGGCTCCATTTCCCAATGAGATGAATGTAATAGTGATGGATGCCCTGTGAAGTGGCTGTTTGTTTCACTGCATGGTGGATGAGAAGAAGTCACTAACCCTTTTACTACAGGGCATCCATCATATTGTCAAAGTTGTAATGTTCTGCACCAAGCCACCTAGGAAATGGAGAGCAAAACGTGGGATGGGAACGGCTCATTGTACCACAAGGCAAAAAAAAAATCCTTTTTAAATATATGATAGTAACTTTTTTTCTCCTTAAACACATGTTGAGTGCATTTAGGAGAGACAGAAATGAAAACAGGAGTTCCTTGACTTGTACCCGTTGACACCTCACAGACATTGAGGAGTTGCTTGAGCATTTGCAGGAAGTGACACCAGCACTGGAGTATCTGAGCCTGTTGGGAAATGAGGCTTGTCCCAATCAGCTGGTCAGTTTGGATAAAGATGAGGACGACTACCAGAGATACAGGTCAGAACCACAGCGCACACATTGTCACACACATTCACCCCAAAAAATGCTAACCCTTTATGTAACCTGTTTGCAATGATTGATACCAATTCATAAAAAAATCCTTAATTACTTCTACTTTTACACATTAGTATTTATTATATCTAAATATTTAGCAATACAATAATATGCTAATGCAATTTTACAAATACTATATACTGTTATTTGCAGATTTGCAAGTATTACATTATTTGGTATCACCTTTTGAAGATATTCAGGGGATTTTTTTAATTTATTTATTTTATTAATGCTAATATCCTAAAAGCATAAACACATGTTTTTGAAGCTGCTTTGATTTTGACAATTTAAGTCCAAATGAAAATGCAACTTTGGATCACAAGTGAACGAGGTATCATTTGATTTCTTTTATGATCCTTAAATGTGTCACGATTGTTTGAGGAAATGGCATAAACTTAGACAGAAGTGGATGTAAATGCAAATCATAAATTTAATAAATAGGAATTAAGCAAAGCACCAGGCACACCAACATGAGCAAGGCACAAAAAATACATGAAAATACAGACAATAGGCTAACATGCTAACAAGCATGAGTACAAATGTAAGGGAGGCACACAAGGCAACAGACAGAAGATAAGCACACAGGATAACACTGAGCTAAAAAATCAAGTGAAAACACACAATGGAAAGGAATAAACAGCATACAAAGAGCACACACAAAGGAGAAACAGGCACACACCGGAAAGCATATGGACAAAACAGGAGGGACTTGTGAAGACAACAACATGACCTGCTCATAGATAAGACCAGAAAAAGTATAAGGAAAACAGGGAGGGGGTATAAATATACTACTGCAAAGAACACACTGGGAGATTATGCAGGGTAAAAACAAACCAAAGTTATTTTTGTTTTGCTATGACAAAATATATATTAGAGAAATTTAGGGGCCAGTTTGCTTCATTTTGGCTTGCTGCTTGTGTCTCTCGTGGGAGCTGGCAACCCTTCAGTTGTAACACCATACCAATAGACTTTGTGTCTAACAGCTCTGACTTACCTGGCAAGAATCCTTTAACTGTAATTGTAGTAATAAATAATAATTTTTTAAAAGCTGTAAGTACTTGTATAAAATAGAAACTAACATTATCTTTCTCATGTAAACATATGTCTGTCACCAAAATGGCCATTGATGCTGATAGCGATGTTAATTAAACCCAAATAAACCAACTCTAAGTACATACACCATACGAACAAAGAATGGTTAAATAAATATGTTTTGAAATTGACAAGTAAAAATCCTAACCATTGGAAACTGTTGCTGTTGTTACAGCAATTGATGCAATGGAAAAACTCATCATCATCCTAGAGCTGAAACTTTTTAGTGTATTGCTGTCCAAGTGAGTCATACACAAGAGTGTGCACTCTTCTGATAAGGCTTGTTACTAGATTTTGTAACATGACTGTGAGGTCAGACACTGACATCAGACAATAAATCCTAGCTCACAATTGGCATTCCAGTTCATCTGGAAGGTGTCTGATGTAGTTATGGCCAGGGCTCTGTGCTTCAGCTATCAATGGTGGCAAGCTATTTTAATGAACTTTATTTTAGGTGGGCAGAAAGTTAATGAATTAATTTGTTGGGGAAGTGGATATCTATGAGAATGTGAGATGTTTAGTACATCTTATTATTCAGTTATTTTTTGTCTATGGAGAGTCCATGCCTAAACACTTCATATTACCAGTTAGCAGTGACTGTGGCTAAAAAGCAGATCACTAATTTATTTGAATCATTTATTGCCTTATCCTGGTCAGGGTCAAGAGAAAGCTGGTACCTAGCCGGTGGCACAGGATTTAAGACAGGAACAAACCCAGACAGGGCACCAATTCATGATAGAACACATGCACTCACTCAAATACACGCTCACACTTTCAGGGCATTTTTGAAACCAGGTCACAGTCACTTTTTTTATTAGAAAGTTTGGCCACATGGTGCATATAATTGCTGATGTTTCCTTTATTGATGACAACAATGTATTGTTATTTAAATTTCTCTGGATACAGGGATGGTGCATATTTAAATTGCTGTCAGCACAAACACAGGCTGCACCTTTAGGCTTCAAGCCAATTTCTCTTAAATGGGACCTAACCTTCCATTTTTCCACCTTTGTGAGAACTTGCAAAATCGATTTCATGTGTGAATTGTGATAACCACAAACAAGTGGGTGCTTTATTTTTTCCTACAAGATGAAACGATGCATTCATTATCAAGCCTGGTCCCAGAGGAGTGCAATGCCAGGCTATTTTTTTTTCAGCTTTTCAACATAGTGGCTATAAGGAGGGAGAAAGGCAGTGTGGTGTGCAGGGATTCTTTTGTCTTAGTCCTAAGTGCATTTTTCATGACATGTATGAATCATTGACAATACCAATAAAGGTAAAATAGTGTATCTCACGTACAGTGCTTTGCTTACTTCAGTTAGTGTTAGATTCTCCAGAAGACTGACAGCTGCTCTGGATTTGTGACGTAAAATAAAATGTCACTAAGTAATATGTCAGTTTGTCCATGATGCAAATTTTTCACACCGGTCATGGATATACTGACCTTGGATAACACACATTTCTGTATAAATAAATACAGTGAAATACTGCATACCACTGTTGAAATTACTCTAATGAAATAAACAGATGTACCATTATGTTTAACATTGGCATCTGAAGTTGTTTATCACTGTTTAACTCAGGAACTGCAGCAGCAAATAAATATTTACTCTAGCTTTTTTTGAAGGTTTGAAATATTTTTGGCCCAGACCTATCTTAATAAGATTCGAAATTCTGTTTTCACTGATACATCTGTAGTGAACATGTAGACGCTTTTGCATCATCCTCTTTCCGCTAGTTTGTGCATTTTGTGCTCAGTTGGGGATCCAATGTTGCCCATAAATAGTATCTCTTTCTCTCTCTCTTTCTCTCTCCTTGTCTCTATCTCTCTATTTTATTCTTTCTCTCTTTCTCTTTCACTCACTCACTCACTCTCAGTTTTTCTGAATCTTAAACTTGACATGTTGCTTTCACCATTCAAGTCAGCATGTGAAAGAATCTGTTGTCATGTCTGTATTTGTATTATTATCTCATGTCAATTTCTGGTACTGAATGAAAGCTTAAAAATACATGTGTAATGTTACGCCAATGACAGCTTGACAGGTCTGTGTATCTTATTTTCCAATCTATTTATATGCTGTTTTAATGTATGTCAGTGGCTTAGTGGAGGTGTTGTTTGTTTTTATTAAGTACCAACAATATGAAATTAAAATTACATTACATTTTATTTTCTAAATGTTTAATGTTTTACACAACCTCTGCAAGTAACCAATTAAAATGACTTCTCTCAGTAAATTCTAATGGATTGTTTACAAGTCTTGAGACTTAAACTCTTGTGGTGTTGCATTTGTAAGTATTTGTTTTTAATTCGTTTTTATATGTATGCATTAAAACAAGCAGAAATGTCACATTCTTTGCAAAGATTATATAAATTAATTTAGAAAATCATCAAACCAGGGGTGCCCAAACATTTTTATTGGACAGTACTTTCATAAGACAGTACATGGTTAGAAGCTTTAACATATTAAACATATTTTTGTGCAGATATTTCGTGCTATTTAAACTGAAGAATCTGAAGTTTCTGGACAGCAGAAGAGTGACTCCTAGTGAACACTTGGAAGCCAAGGCTCGTGGTGCATTCATGAAGGTGGTCAAGCCCAAAACAGATCAGGTCTGCTTAAATTTATTTTTGTTTTTTTTTCCTAATTTCTAAACTCTTCCTTAGTGTCCAATTTATAAGATTGGTGTAGTCCTGTCTAAAGTACTGAGAAATATATGATATTTCCTGCACAGGCCCCTCACCCATGATGCTACACACAGCATTTTTAGAAATCAAACTGTGTCCATTTCCAATTATTTAAATGTATATTCATATTGAACAACTAGTCTGCTTGCACTAGCACAAATCATACCACTGTGGCATTAAGAACGTCTGCAAACTCACGAGACTTAAGGGCCCATGGGAAGAGTGGAACAATGAACGCAGACAATATATGCCCAAGTTGAGACCTGCTAGGTTATACTTACCGAGCTTCCATCTCTCAAGTTCTTCGAATTTCCTTGTGCCATGGGGCAGCATCTGTGGTAGTGCAAGCAGACGTGGTGCCCCTGTATGGCAACCCTGCATGACATACAGTACTGTGCAAATGTTGTTTGCAGGTGTGTGGGGATATATAGTATGGCCCTTCTTTACCTTCAAAACAGCATCAGTACTTCTGGGTACACTTGCACACAGATTCAACTCCCAGATAGACATAATGATATTGAGATAAAGGTTCTGTGGGGAAAATATCCTTACTTCCAGAACTCCCTGTTCTTTACACTAAAGATATTTCTTTATGGCATTGGCTGTATGTTTGGGAATAAATTTGAAGCCACACAAATAACTCCCTGATGGCACTGTATGATGGATAAATAACTGCCTGTATTTTTTAGTATTAAAGGCACAATTATTCTGACCAAATCCCCACCTCCATTTGCTGAAATGCAGCCCCAAATTGCTATGAACCTCCACCATGCTTCACTGTTGCCTGTAGACACTTATTATTGTATAGCTCTCCAGTTTTTTGGCAAACAAGCTGCTCTGTTACAGCCAAATATTTGAGACTATTTTTGACTATATTATATTTTTGACTCATCACACCAGCGCCCCCGGTGCCATTTTTCCACTGTAGTTCTTATGTTTTCATGCATTGTTGAGACACTTTGTTATGATAGCAGGTGGTGTTTTAATTAAGGACCCAGTATGCGGGATAGGTGTACCCCACGACGTATAATAAGA
>JAUZSU010000910.1:166179-176472 GCA_034780255.1 Parotocinclus maculicauda
AATTTGGAATAAGGCTGTAATGTAACAAAATGTGGAAAAAGTGAAGCGCTGTGAATACTTTCCGGATGCACTGTACAACCAAGTGGTGGTTAACATTCTTAAGAATTTAGAATATTTATAACAAATGAATTAAAAGTAGGACAGTTCAATTGTTAATAGCAATTATTTTCTACAAAAAAAATATTTTTTATGACTAAAATTATAATATTCTGTTACCAGCCTAACTGTTATCTCGCACTTTTCTGGTAGAACCTACCAAGCACAATGATTGCACATTTCACTCATTAAGCAGCATGTTGACTGCAAGCTTGGTAGCTGCCCTGAGTGGAGGGGCCGAGGGCACCGGTTACTCATCGCCACGGCACAGTTAAAAGCTTGAATCCCGGTGCTGGCGATGACATTTTTTGCACCTGAATGGCAGGTACATCAACATCTCCTTGTAAGCATATGATAAGCGAGACAGTTGAGCGCTTTGTTCTCCACACACCCCACTTGGGGCTTTGACAGCATGCTGATGGATATTATCATTCTTAATGTCAGTAAATAGCAGCAGGGCAGAGATCTGCTTCCTTTCAGTAATGCAGACCTCATTTATCTCTCCCTAGCTCCCAAAAAATCTCTAAAAGCAATCCGGAAGTGAGCAATGGTTGGCACAAGCCTGTTCAGTTGCGTGTAAAGGGAGGCTTTGAGTCGGATCAGTAGTAGGCTCTGCTGTTTTTGAAATATGTTTGGACAACTTCAGATAGTCCTCTGTCATTTGAAGGCTTTATGTGGCACTCTTATTCATGTGGTGTAAACAGTGCGATTAAATGATACACAGCAGAATGAGGCTTACAGGTTGAGCAGTTCTTTTGATGTAATGATGGTGCTCTTTTATCTTTGGCACATGATAACATATGTTTGCTTTAACCTTGAGAGCTGAGTGTGTCAAAGAGTGTGCTGTTTTATTTAAGACAATTTGGCTGCTCTAAACAGACAACCAGCCTATTCTCATATATTCTAAGTATTCTTTTTTATCATCTGGGTATTTTTATATATATATTTTTTATTAATAAAAAAAAATTATATATATATATATATATATATATTATTTTTTTTTTTTTTAATTAATATTTACTTATTGTATACAGTTTAGCCTATCCCAAACAAACGATCAAAATATCAGCAAGGACATGGATGTTATGGGATTTTTAAACACAATGCATTGGTTGTTGAGAAGCTTAGATACCATGGTAATACCAAAGTAGCTAATGCAAACATTAAATGATAATCTAATTAATCTACACTCGCACCTATTATGCTAGATTAATATAAACAAAACTTTAAGGTAATACTGTATTAAGTATATGGTTGTGCTGTGTTATCATTTCCTTTGCTTTCTTTCAGTTGCTGAGCCTTTTGAACTGACACTTTAAGAAACATTATTTTTACTACTGTTCTTTACCTACATGGCTTGAACGTCTTTCACTTTGATTTTTTTTTTCATTATATTTGCAAAATAGCATTTGCTTGTATAAGCAGAAGGCCAAGTTGCACTGTTGAATGTTTATATTGTGTGTTTCTTATAGCCAGTCTTTGATGGGACTGGTACATCCACACATACCTGGTTAAAGAATGCAAATAACAAGACTAGTGTGCCAATTACACTAAATTTCTGAGTTCAAATTGATCAGATAATATTAAAATAAACAAAAAATGTATCAATGAAAGCACTATGTAGAGTCCCTAACACCAGTGTCATTGTACTGTTCCCTATCAATCCATATTCATACTGCATATAATCATAATGTAAAATGAACAGGAAGTCATTTGGGAGTCATGCTACTTGGTTTTGAAGATTTTATATGGCTTGATATTGTTAAAAAAGCAGAAAGTGACAGAAAAGTGGCATTTAAAATAGAGAGAATATTTTGCAAATAGTTGCTAAACAGCTACTGAAGACTGGTGTGCTTTACTGCCAGCTAGAGTTTTGATTAATGTTCTGCACTATTTATAATGTCACCCTAATGTCCATGGTGGGAATCTTTTTAGGATAAGAAGTGTAATAAAAATATTTGGGTGTGGTACAGCTCATTTGGCAATTCATCATGAGTTTTCAATTGTACCATGCCATGTCTTATTGTGCAGAGGAAAGTGGCATTCTTCTTCCCATTGGAGTCTAATTGTCCTTTCCATGTGGATTTACTCTGATTTCCTCTCACAGTCATAGCGAAAAGGCCACACATTTTGGTTTTCACAAAGTTTTTTAGAGCCTTTTGTCAGATTATATGGATCAGGATGGGTCAGATTATACCAGTTTATTTGGTATAATGAAGTACAATTATAAGCATTTTATTGAGAAATACATCCAGTTTAAACAAAGACTTTATGGTGTTGACCTTTCCTTTTTAAGACTTCTGCAATTTGCTTATCATCATGAATGCTTGCAAAAAACGAAGAAAACTTAAAAGTGCCACTACCCTATTAATGCAACTAGTCTGTTCTTCTAAGCAGCATGAAAGAGTGATATCAGCTGTCTTGTCCTCATTATTCTTTTCCCTCAAGCTAACGAGATCATGACTGAAATTTTGTTGGAAGGCCATTTTGTAAGGCTGAAATGCGGGGCTGGAATGCAGTAATTTTTGTGATTATTTTCATGACATGAAATTACTTTGCACTCTGCACAATCTAGAGTTAATTCAAATTGCCACCATAAAAACTGTGACAGCTAGCTTTGTGAAAACCAAAATCATGTAAATAAGTAGCACCGACTTTGAGCTCAGAGGCATCTAGGATGAAATGAACCATCACACAAGGGCAAAGTTCATTTACACTTCAGCGATGCAGAAAAGTACACTGAGACGACATTTTTCAGGGATGTCAATGGATTTTTCAACACAACAAAGCAAAATCATGTACTGCACACACAAATGCATGGCTGTGGAAAAAGTGGGTACAGGTACTGAACTGGCCTGCATGAAGTCCTGAACTGTCCCAAATGGAGAATGTGTGAAGAATTTTTAAACAAAGAATCCTGTAACATTACCTGTACTTTTGCTCATATTAAAAAGCAGGAGAAATGGCACAGAATAGGATCTAAAACACTAAATTGCTTGGAATCCCCATGTCAAAAAATATTTTAAATGTAGTGAAAAGGAATGGCAGCATTAGTGGTAAATGCTTTACAATCTCAACTTTTTTGGAATGTGTTGCAGACTTAAAATGCAGGAATTGATGTTTATTAAGAAATTCAATTAAGTTGACCAGACAAAACATGATATATCTGAGGTTCATTCTGCCAGCAATGAAACAAACGTCAAAGTAAATGTAAAAAATACGGTGTTGTTTTTTGGTTGTTTTTAATGCATTTTCCATACTGTCCCAACTTTTTCTGATTTGGGGTTGTACTGTGGTAGCCTAGTGGATAAGCTACTGGACTATGGACCAGAAGATCTATGGTTCAAATCCCACCTCCTTCAAGCTGTCACTGTTGGGTCTTTGAGCAAGGCTCTTAATCAAGAGTAGCTTAGACTGTATCAATTGTAAGTTTCTCTGGATAAGAGCGTCTACTAAATTCTGTGAATGTAAAAAAGATGTAAACTGCACTCCCTTTTTCTGGATTCCTATGCTCTGGCTTTGTTCTGCCTACGTATACAGAGTGTATTTTCTACTTTGACCTGTGTAGTTTGAGATGTTTTCCTTTGTTTGGACATTTTCTGTCTTCACATACATTATCTTTTGTTGCCGTTTATCTTTGCACCATGTCTGGTCTGTGTTATCATGTCACATATGAGTCTAACTGTAACTATCCAGAGAGTTGTGCAAGGCTGCTAGCTATTACTGTTTAGTATCATTTTTGACACCCCGAATTTGGAAACATTGGCAATTAAGCTTTATACTCTATTCAATCTTTTGATTACAACATATATTGCAAATTAAATGTTCATGAATGTTTGAGGTACTGTCAATATTGGACTGATTTTCATGTTCTTACATTTAACCTCAATGTTTAAAGAAGGTAGTATACTGCTAAACCTGAATCGTTTGGCATAATGACTACCAACTTTTGTTAACGATATGTTCTGATCCATATTTAATGTAATTTCTTTATGATGTGTTTATTCTTACTGGTTTATTCCTGCTGACAAGTTTGCATGCAAGATCCTCATCGTTCTTTTCATGTCAAGTTTTTTTCTTAAAGATTCCCTCCACTAAGCTACCAATACTTAAAAATTGTGGAGGGTAATCAGATTCCCCATACATACAACTACTGTTCACAAATTCTGTATATATGTCTCAATAACAGAGCTCCCTCTTGTGATGTGTGACATTTCCATTACACTGAATTGCAACAGAGCCCAGCTTTGTATATGACACAATGAAATATTCATCAAGAATAATCCTTGTAAAATCATATGAGCACAAAACTGGGCGCTTGGTCTATATGCTGGTCGTCCACAAAATTCTGTGGATAAACTGTAGTTTCCATTTACAAAATGAAATTTTTTATTAGCGTATGATCTGTGCAGAATGCAGGAGCACAGAACTTTAATTGAAAAGCATAGTAGCTGAGCAGATGAGGACAGGCAAGCCAAGGGTGGCTGTACATGATCAGGGCAGGGAACAGCACTAGATAAATCAGAAGATCAAAGTATTAGAAAAGGGCACTTTAGAGTTCTATGCCAAGAATAATCTCTGACTGGGCAGACCAGCTACCAGCTTCTTTTTTCTCTCAAAAAAAGAAAGATGATTTTAAAGGCCTTAACCACAGAACTCTGTTTTCTCGAACACAGACTCTTCTAAGCAATAAGTCAGCAGTACAGCTCATATAATGTGTAAAGATTATAGATATGTCATATCTGTGAGAAATGTGCTTGTCTGATGAGCTTTCCAACCGGGAGAGTACATGGTTCTTCTCAGACTGGCACACAGGCATTGTCAAAAAAAGACTCTTTCACATGCAATTACGGCAGAAAATAAAGGTGATGAAGTGTGGTATATAGAGAGAAGCAGTGGATCAAAGGGCTCTTGTGAGCACTGATTAGAGTAAGAGAGCTTTGGTCATCCTTGGAAATTCCACAGGTCTGCCCAGGACACTGGCAGACAAGATAATGGACATGGAGAGTGACTGAGAATGATAATGAATGGATCTTTTCTGACCTAGCCAGATGCCCTGCCTCTCAAGAGCTGGGGCACCCATGACTGTATTTCCCATTGCAGTCCTGCTGAGCCATTGCAGCAAAGATGAAACAAGTTTTTATTTGTTATTTTATTCTTATTGTCTTAAAACAGTTTTCAGACGACGGTATAATCATAAGCCGACATACTGCTTAAGGAATGGGCATAGGGACATCAAAGTCAAGAGAGCATTGTCTCAAATCAGCTTTACAAACATCTAGTTTGTGAGTGACAAGGATAAACTTCCTAATGGTGATGAGAAATAATTCTTGGGAGGACTCAAATTGTTACATGTAAAAATTAAGTTAAGTAAAAGTTAAAGTAAAAGTCAAATGTATTTATATAGAGCTTTTTACAACACAGCATTGTCTCAACTGCATTACAAATATATTGAGTCCAAGTTCTAGTTGAACAAGCCTAAGGTGACAGTGGAAAGAAAAAACTCCCCAAACGTTATTGAAAAAAAACCTTGGCAGACCAAGTCACAAATATGGACCCATCCTCCTTGTGTAGCCTGGATGCTAAGAGTTAAATAATATATGTAAATAAAATATACTGTTTAATATTAGAATAGAATACTATTTACGCTGGAGAAATAAAAAAACATTATAAATGCAAATTATATAACAAGATTCCATCTTCCATTCATTAAATTTAAAGACCTTTGTATTTTGAGACTGCTCAAAGGCCCAAGTAAATAAGTGTGTTTTTAATCTAGATCTGATAATAGAGGGCGAGTTTGAATGACAAACAGTAGCAAGAGTTGATGGGCCATGTATGAGGATACTCTTACATTTGTATTAAATGTAAATTAATAAATATTTGTAATAAACAGATGCTAAACCAAATATATAAAATAAAAATGCAACACAATAGACTGTATAATAAATGCAATAGAATATCATACAATCAAGAATATAATAAATACAATATATGATAAAAATTTGAAGTTGTAAATAAAAATGATAATATAATAAAAAAATGTAATATAACAAATAAATAAATAATGAATATAAGCGAGCCTCTGCCCATTATTTAATCGAGTTTAAACGCAGTCAGGGAACTTTTATGTCATCTGGCAGATAACAGTTTTGGTAGCGCGACATACTGAGCCTACAGGGGGAAGGGGGAGTTAAGGTGCTCCCTATTTGGTATTTGCTATATTCACTAGTATACTAGAGAGGTGAAAGCTGTAAAAGTTGTCAGACACTCTCTGAATAAAAAAGAATCACACACTGCTAATGTCCAATGTTAATTAAATGTGGCTTGTGCAGATATTCAGTGCAAGACCAATTTGCTTTATAATGAATTTTAAATTGACATCAAACAGCTTTTTATTATATACAGTCAAACCTGGTGGCAATGATTTTGGAATAGCATTATTTTTAGTGGAATATAAAATATTTTTAGTGGAATATTTCTTCATGGTTCTTGTTTTCAAAAGTCTGCCTAGATTTAGAACAAAGTTACTTCCAATGGCATTCATTCGTTTATTTTTAGGACAAAGTTCCTTTTCATTTCTAATAAACAAGGTTTCACAAAGAATAAGCTCTTTAGCCGCCAGTAATGATGCAACGTGTACACTGTTATTAAGTGTGTCCTTATTGACATCAATGTATCAATCCAACTGCAAAGTTTTAGCATGAACCATTATTATCTACAATCACCACTTTTGCTGTTGATTATATGAGGAGGTGTGGGTGGCACAGTGGCATAATCGTTAGCGCTGTCACTAACTTAGTTACAATGGCCAGTTATTAAGTGCAGGTTTGGCCACTGCCTATGTGAAGTTTGCGTTTTCTCCCTGTGCTTGTGTAGGTTTTCTCTGGGTACTCCAAAGGCATACTTTAGGTCACTTGGCATCGCTAAACAGTTCCTTCCGTGCATCCTGTGCTCACTCAAGTGGGGAGACCTAAATTGGAATAAAGGTGTATGAAAAATGAGTGAGTGAGAGTAAGGGTATCACTAGCTATTTTTTACAACATGTATCTATTTGCACTGAAATGTAGTGATTTAGTCATGTTTGTAGTTACTGGTAATCCAAATTTGTTATTAAATTTGTTTCACTTACGGAGGTCACAGGCCTTGCTTCACAGGGACAGATAATGGAAATAATTTGAGGCTGAATGTCGAAGGCACTGTGTGACTGTGGAGGAAGTAAGAGAACTGACTGTGACAGCTGTCGCCCTCAGTCTGGCTGCGGAGGATGGAAAACGTGGCTGCTGTCCTCCAGGGTGTTGACTGATGGCTGTTCAGACAGCACAAACCTGAGATCGATTGACTGGTGCTGTCACTGCAACTGTTCAGCGCTGAGGTGCAGCTCATCTCAAGGTCACTAGAGAACCTGTGAAGAATGATACCAAAGCTTAGACTGGATAGGTTTCTTCTGTCAAACCATCCTAGTTTCTTTTTCTGGATTGTTGGCAGTATTGAATTCACACTACGGTTTTGGTGCAATCTGACAGAATTTTCAGTAAGTGCAAAGCAGTTTGGGCTGTATTCCCGTTGACAAACATGAGGGCAGAGGACGTTCATGAGTAGGCTTCTCATTATGGATGTCAGTGGGAAATGACAACATGCTGTCCGGTGTAATCACTCTCATCTTAACAGCTGACAGCTATAATAAAAACAATTTACACTCCACTCTTCTGCATATCGAAGGTGAAAGAATTTGGATTGACATTGCAAAGAGACATTGTTCCGTTTTCTAAGGAAAAAGGACAACCAGAGACGATGCTAATTTGATGACTGCAATACAGAAGTGGGGTTGAATCGATCCAAATCACATCCTTGTCAGGCATTTCAAAGAAATTGTGTGTTTTTTATCACTACAAATTAGTATTCGTAGCAATTCTCAGTTCAATTGTCAACATGCTTGAATTTTAGATGCAGGCAAATAAAAGATGGAACTTTAGGAGTAGGTGGGTGATAGTTGGTGTTAAAGGCTAACAGCCCAGCCACTGCAGGAGATAAGAAGTAGCTTAATTGGAAACAATTATGGATTGGAAGTTGGTTCTTCTGTGAAGGAGAACATAAATGTGATGTCTAATCCTGCTGCAACTGATCATAAAGATTTGTAGGACATGCTGTCTAAGCTTTATGATCTACATGACAGGTGTATTGATTTCATAGTCTGTATGTAAAAAGATAGCATCCAGCAATGTGCGCTGTAATAAGACAATATCAAACAGGGTGGAGAAACATGACTACTACCCAGGATTTAAAAACTAATATTACTTGTCTTGTTTACAACTGAATTAAATAAATGCCAAACACACTATAGCCAAAACCCATTATCTAAACTCTCATGTGCTCCCCCAATAGCATCTGATGCTTTACTTCCCGTGCTTTTGTTTCCTTCTATGTTTTGCACTAAATTGGCCAATATCCATTTTTACTGACACAACTTTAAATAAAACTAATAAACAACAAATAAGATAAGTATTGAGATAAATAATAAGATAAGTATTTGCTTCAACCTGCACATTCCACTTCCTTCCTATCAGTTAGGAGCATACACTTTTGGTTTATACAGTTATTGATTATCTCAGTTAACTCATTGTGAAACAGCAGTGGATGTTTTACTGTATTTATAAACAAGCATGTATATACAGCACAAAAAAATAAAAAATAAACCTGATGTGAGAATGTGACACATTATTAAATTAATTATCCAAAAAGAAACTCCCTGTATGTATTCTCTATAAATATAAACTGTAACATAAGAAGCCCAAGCCCAAGTGTCCAGTTATTGAAGTAAAACCAGAAACCTAAAAGGTTTAGTCACAGACACCAGAGCTGAGTTTAAATGCTCTTAATATATTCTAAGCCTAGACTGAAGACAAGACACAGGTGTCAACGGAGTGCTGTCTGGATTTGCAAGCAAGCATGTTCTCGGTTTAGGTTTCTTTTTTTTTCTGGAGACACCACACACACACACACACACACACACACACACTCCATGTCTCACTACCTATGGAAACTTCTTATTGGCATAATGATTACTGTAGCTAAGTAATGCTAAAATCAAAACTAGCCCTAACCTTCTTCTCAGTAATTTAGAGATCTTTTCACTTTTTTTGCAGTTTTTTTAAAAAAGGTCCCCACAATGTCAACATTGTCAGATCTTACTATGCTCGTGTGTAAAATATTTTCCCCACAATGTAATATAAACATGAACAAATACACACACACACACACACAGTTAAGAGAGAGAACAAATCTGCAGCACCACTACATTAATCAGACATTATATAAGTATAGTAATGTAAGTAAGGTTTCTGGAGATGCTCGAACAAGGTATTTTGTTTCCCATAGGAAATAATGAATATATGGTTCTGCAGTCTAAAGTAGCTTGATTAGTAGTGGTCTTTCTGGAAGGGTAGCAGTCAATAAAGTAATTATACTATAGCTTAAACAACAAATCTTATGGTAACTTTATTATAACAATTATATACAGTATCTCACAAAAGCGAGTACACCTCTCACATTTTTGTAACTATTTTATTATAGATTTTCATGGTCAACACTGAAGATATGACACTTGGAACAATTTAAAGTAGTTAGTCTACAGCTTATGTAACAGTGTAAATTTACTGTGCCCTCAAAATAACCTGACACACAGCCATTAATGTCTAAATCGCTGGCAACAAAAGTGATTACACCCCAATTGGGCCCAATTAGCCATTTTCCCTCCCCGGTATCATGTGTCTCGTTAGTGTTACAAGGTCTCAGGTGCAAATGGGGAACAGGTGTGTTAAATTTGGTGTTATTACTCTTACACTCTCTCATACTGGTCACTGGAAGTTCAGCTGGCACCTCATGTAAAAACTCCTCTCTGAGGATCTGAAAAAATGTTGCTTTACATGAAGATGGTCTAGCCTATAAGAAGATTGCAAACACCCTGAAAGTGAGCTGCAGCACGGTGACCAAGACCATACAGCGGTTTAACAGGACAGATTCCACTCAGAACAGGCCTCGCCATGGTCGACCAAACACATTCTCAGCATCATGTTCAGAGGTTGGCATTTGAAATTAGACATAGGAGCATTGCTGCAGAGGTTATTATATTCCTCTGCTTCCTTTCTCTGTGGCTGGTCCCAGACTTTGGAACGCTCTGCCTCTCCACATTCAAAC
>JAUZSU010000910.1:176572-189057 GCA_034780255.1 Parotocinclus maculicauda
GTTATTTCTCATTATTTCCCCATTCTTATTATACGTCGTGGGGTACACCTATCCCGCATACTGGGTCCTAATTAAAACACCACCTGCTATCATAACACTTATTAAACAAATTAGTTGAAATGTAAACTGTAACGTAAGCTTATAAAATCAAATACAACTGAGGTCGAGCGACTCAACATCAAAATGTAATGAGCTCTGTTAAAAAATGAAAATTATCCACTATACAATATAGTTTTTATATTTTCATAATATAGTTAAAAAATAAGTCCAGTGTTAGGGTTTCATTTACTTTATAATGCTGCATACATGTGTAACTATACCAGATTTCGGAGGTATGGGTGAAGAAGGAAACTGAGAATGCCTCTTTTGACAGACTACGCACTCAAATAAAGTGACGATAGCACTGAAAAGCGTTTGTGGCCTTGGAGAACATAGTTTAAGTGTCCTTAAAATATGGAGAGAAAAACAGCCTTCTCAATATAGCACGCTTTAATTTTGTCACACCACGCTGTTTTTGTCTTCTTCACATTGGGACCTGTTAAATGACTGGCTGCTTGAGTGTCACTCAAAGGACCAAGGGAAAGGGAAGTTATAGGCTGTTTATGAGCCAGGGCACACTTTTGGCATTTGGTCATACAACTAGGATATTAATGGTTTCTTTGCGGTTTACACTTAAATTGTTAAAGGGAAACTAGAATATTCTATCGAAAAATATTACTATTGCTTATCGTTATTGTTTTATTGCACAGGTCTAAGAGACAACTATTAAATAAAGAAATAAACTGGATCTTACCAGGGTAGAAAATTAAGTAGAAGGTCCAGATTCACAAATACACAATATGGTTAGTGCATCATATTCTTGATATTTTGCTAGCTAATTAGTCATATAGAGAACAAACAGGACTTACGTTTTTAGCTAAAGCGTATTTCACACACTTCATAAATAAAGGCATGCGTCAAATAACACCCAGCATAACAGTAGCCATCTATACAGCTAACAGCAAAGAAATCCCAGACTCAGATTGAAGCAGGGTGTGTCAACTTGCAGCAAGATGAACCCGCAAGATGAATTGGTGAAATGTGAATGTGGCAATAGCATGTGCAGAATCAATGCTGAACATTGTTTGCTTTATAAGCATTGTGCTGTTGAAACCTGAGTGTTACCACTCAGGAAAATTGTCCAAGCTGCAAGTTTATTAGCAAACTTGTGAAAGAGAGTTTAGAATTGTATGTTTCTACAGATTGAGTTACATATTTATGATGGTGAGTTGAAGCATAGATTGTATTTTAAGGTTCTAACCAAGAAACTTCAAGTTTCTTCAGAAACTTCAGGAAATATCAAGTGTGATATTTGTCAACATTGCGTTGTTTGGAATAGTTATTTTGTAAATACTCAGGTTAGACATAGTTTTTTCAGCATACATTCACATATAAGGATAAGTCTGAATCTCTTTATATTCTATTGTGAGAAAATACACAGTCATATCAGAATATTATGACAGCCCTTTGTTTCTACGTTCACTGACCATTATATCTGTATATATCTTATATACAGATCTTATATCTTATAGTTCTGTAATTATAGTCTGTAGTCCATCTGTATGTCTGGATAGTTTGTTAACTCTCTTTCATCATGTTGTTCAGGACCCTCACAGGAAATATTAGACACTCCTACCTAGTTGGTCCACCAAGAAGTTGTATGGTCAGAGACAGAAGCTCATTTGTTGCTGTACAGTTTGTGCTGGTCATCTTCTAGTCCTTCATCAGTGCTTACAGGACTGTGGTGGTCGTATGGGACATTGAACAACAGTATGAATGGAGGCAAAGTTGGCAGGGAAACAGATGGGCTACAGTCTAATATTCTAGAACTACAAAGTGCTCCTAAATGGTAAACACATAAATATATGGTAGCTTTGTTCATCCTTTGAAGTGAAAATATACTGTAAAAGCCAGTCTGTTATGCTGCACTTCATTATCTAAATGCAGTGACAGTCTGGACTCTTCACTCTGAAAAAATACAAGGTAATCCAACTCGACTGTCACGCCTGCAACCAATTCATTAGCTTTCCAAGGTGAGCAGTGGGAACTGACTCCACTCCTGTGTGGATTGGGTTTTCAATCTCAACACTTGAGCCGTAACACACACTAACACACTCTCATCAGGGAACTGCCTCTGAGCTCAGTGTGCTGGCTCCTTTCATTTGCACCTTATCTTACCTTTAATTGTGCCTTGCTCTATAGAAGCACCCAAGACTTGGGTAAGTGAATGATGGTATACCAACTCCAGCTGCAAGAAAGATAATTCTGAATCTCTTGTTTTTAATACCAGGTGGGGTGTGCAACATAAGGGAAAGGTTGCACCTATGCCTGCACCAAGTGAAATATGGGTTAGGGTTATTATCCCTCATGATGCTGACCAGGAGAAGAGAGGGTAAAGAAGAATGCTTTGCTTTGCATGGTGGTTCATGTCTTTGTAAAAAATATAGTACTTTAGGAAATTATATTTGTACATAAATGTCTAATCTTATATAGCATTAAGACATATGACATATGAATAAATGAATAAGTGAATTCATTAATAGATTTTTCCATTTGTCACTGACCATTGTCTTACCATTGGCTGAATGGTTATTGTGTGTTTAGATGTTCCTAGACTAATAAGAACAGAGGTCAGTGGATGTCTATTGATGCATTTCTCAAACAATAGTCTTGGGCCTGTAACCTTGCTGTCTCACCATTAGGATAACATCATTATGCATGCGGTCTGTCCCATCTTGAGAAGAACAAAATAATTCCTGTCGAAAATTGAAGCAAATTGTTTAGGAACATTTTTGTGGTAGAGTCAACTACAGACCAATCATTTTGCCATGCTTCAGGTATGCCAGATAAATGAACACCCTTTTGAGCACTTGCACAAGCAAGTCCTGTGAATAATTCATGAGGAGGGCACATTTGAATGTGCTCTGTGGAAAGAGAGATCAGTTGTCAGACAGCAGCCAGACCTGCTTTGGAGTGATGTGGTGTAACATGGTGCTCTTTGCTGTACCCATGACCAGACCTAGCACATCTGTCTGCCCTTGACTAACATATCAATGAGGGTTGAGTGGAGGAACATACATGCTGTGGCCGCTGTGGCGTGATCTCCTGTCTCAGACAGTTCCACTCCACTGCTCTCTGACACTCCAGAGACATGCTCTGAGCTTCAGGTCAAATGAGACATCGTGATAAAAACAGCTTGCTACATGATGTGATGGGCCATCTCGGCTGCTCAGATAGACACAGTCATGCCTGTCTTGGATTCTCTGACTGCAACTTGATGTTCATGTTAGAGAGCAATGAGGTTGAGGCTGGACTGCCTGTTAGACAGTACTACCTCAGCTAAGATTTGGAACGCAGTATTGCTTTAGGTTACCAACATAATGAGTGGAGTGACCTATAAAATATTTATTTAGGATTATATGAATATGGTTATTGTATTATTGAAACATCTAACCATGTTTACGTTTATTATTTCACCTTTATGTTGACATGCTGAATGTAATTGACCACTAGTGGCACTGTAGGGCACTGTATAAAGTGGGTCAGTTCAAGAGTGAATGAAGTGTTCCTCAGGGATGTGTATGTTCATAAGGGTGGGGTGATCAAACGAGGGGGCAGACTAAAAACAAAGCAGCTTTGAAGTCTTTGAAAAAAAAGACTTGGGCACAATTTGCAGTTGTGCTATATCTGAAATGAAAATGTCAAAGTTAAAAAGTTGGCTAATCACACAATTTACATCTCATACTGTACCATTTTGTAATTGTGCTGTACTAATTGCATTCTACATAATTTGCACTCCTGCAGAGTTTAAATGAAATCACGTAAACAAATCATGGCACTAAAGTGGAAATATTGACTTCATAAATAAAGTTCCTTTTAGGTGAACAAGCTTATGTCTGAACAAATAAATAATGTGTTTAATAAGCCATTAATTTCCCAGGACAATTAGTTTGATACCAAATAAATTACTGAAAACACTGATTTTTTTTTTTGTGTTTATGTATAGATTTATATAAGAATTTATTTATATATGGAGCACTGTCAGTAACAGACATCTCTAGCTCCGCTGTAACACAGAACGGTACAGGAGATTGTTTGTACCAACAGCGATCACATTGTATAACACCTCAGAAATGTGCCGGGACACACTGAGATACTAACAGAACAGGCTTATGGCACCAGGTGGACAATATTAGCACCATACATTGCACATCTCTTAAAATGACTGCACATGACACTTTTCATTTCAGTTTAGATAAGTGTGTCACGTGACACATTCATGTAAGTTAGTACAAGTCATATGCTCATATTCACAGCTTATTCAATTTCTCTATTTCTATTCGATTGTATTTTTATTCACCATATTTCATATATTTTATCAGATTTGTATTTACACACCTTATGTACAGTGATTTACTTACTTTATATACTCCTGCTTTTACTCTTGTATCTTTTACTTTATGTATCTGAACTGCTGTATCACCTGAGGGATCCATCCATCCATTGAATCTTACTAATACTCTTACTCAAGGCAGACTGCTACTCATTTAAACTTTTTTGTGAGATGGAAAATACACACTAGTAAAAGTAGCCATTGATCATTTTAATAAATAGATAATAAATCAAATATGTAATCAGCCACAGTCTATGGATATTCTATTTTTCTTGAATGATCAGACTGTAAATCCATATGCATCAGGCAAAAAGGAGCAGTTTGTGTCTTTTTATATAGACTGTGTAAAAGGCCTACACTTACAGTCTTTTACACCAGTTTCATATATGCGGTTTGTGACCAGAATGTAACCAAATTGCACCTACGAACTGACACAAAATGATTTTTTTTTTGGCATTTTGTGCATTTATTATAAACTGAGAAATCAATCGGTTTCCACCCACTACTTCTTGTAAGGGTTTTGGGTAAAATGATTTATTTATGAAATTATTATATGTTTTATACAGTATGTTTTCATATTATATGTTGAACAATTTTACTAAAATCTAATTATGTGAAACTGTATTTGGTTAACTTGTATATCAAAATTCATAACCAAAATAAGTTTCTTTTCAAAATATTTTTATATGGATATTTCCTGTATTTCCTGTATTTTGGTGTGTTGTTACATTTCTGCTGAAGCTCCATGTGAAGGCTTGTCAGATTGTGTTGTCTTCTGTCTAATTGAAAGGGCCTAATCAAGCATGGCCTAAATAGAGACTCGAGTCCTCCTCTAATTGCTCTCTATGACAACACTTCAGAGTCATCATTTGCACAACGTAATGAATAGGTTAATAAAAAAGACTGGTTTAATTATGTTTTACTTTCGGGATTGTTAATAGTGTCAGGTCAGTTCAAATGAATGATGCCGTCTCTTTTATTAATTATCAGTAAGTGAACTTGTTTAAATGATATTTTACATCCTCTTGATAAAATTACAGCTGGGGGCTGTGTGGTTATAGACAGACAAAGGCCATGGATGAATTATCATAAACTATTAGCTTGTTTCTATGGGGTTTTATGTTAATCTTTTAGTGCTTAAGTACCCACCAATTAACATATCAGGATGAACTGCCTTCCAGCAGGCTTGCAAATTGAAGTGCTCAGATAAAAAAGGCATTCAGATGAAAACCAAAGGAAAGGCAGGCTATCGCACTGAAGTGTACAGGAATTTTTACATGCGTGAGTGTGTGCGTGATCAAGGAGGTACTATGATTTCATTATCTCTCATGGGCTGTGACATGAGATGTCTCTTTCAGAGCCCTTTGCTTTTGTCTGGCACTAAAGCAGGCTGCTAACAGGCAGCTGAATGGCTCTCATCGTCGGCTCCATCTGATGAAGGAACACGTTTACATATCAGCCCACCAGCTTGATATGCAAATGCAGCATGTTGAGCAGACCACAGGGAGATGTGGCTTTTTGTTAGGGCTTCACAGCCTCGTGTTCCTTTTATGCTAAACACAATTGTATTCACAGTAAGAGCACAGGCACCCATCTAGAAAATCAGCCCATAGCTAGGCTAGGTCAAACCAGTAATTGAATATGCTTCTGGAAAGGAACACGCATGATTAATAGACTATAACAGACAGCTTGGATTTAGGTGTGATTTGTTCATGCGGTAGTGAAAATAAGAAAACATGTTGTCTTTTGGGCAAGTGTTTGTGTTTGTTTTTGACTACTTTTTTTACTCACTTCCCACAACTGATTAAGGCCAGTTCAGATAATAAAAGCTGGTAAACAATTAATCTTTACTTTCAACAGACAATCTTTTATTTAAAGTTATAAAAAAAAAACAATGGGTTGGAAACTGACACACCCACTTTGAATTACACTGAATAGTTGGAGACAAAGCCACATGTTCTTTCACTTGCTTATTCTAATGTTGTAGCCACAAAGCTATTGTTATGGTGTCCGGATACAGGCATAAAACTTGTCTGTATTTCTGTGTAAATACTGTAGCAAGGACTTTTGGCCAGACCTTTAAGCACTTAAGTAAATTTTATTGCGCCATTCCATACAACTATCAATATTACAAATAATACTGATAGGCAGAATTATGTCCAGTGCTTCCTGCACTCCGCAATGACGCACACTAGCTTAGTGCTCGTTGACAGGGCCCTGTGATTTAGCAGCAGTGAGTAGGCCAAGGGGAAAACAGAAAACATTCATGAGAAGGCAAGGCCCAAAACTCACCCTCCTCCTAGTTTATAAAACTCTTTCTTACTCACCACTAACATGCCATCATTAAAAAATCGTAGAGGAGTATCTCACATGATAAAACAGCCTGTTATTTGTTCCCTATGGAGATAGCTCATTCAGTCTTGGAAGAGATTTGTTAGACACAATAGTGAATTAAGTGTGGAGGGAACAAAGGGGGTGGCTAACATGGACCGGAGTTGTCTCCCTCAATGAAATAAATGTGTCTGCTCTTGACATGTCATGGGCAGAAGCAAACAGAGCAAGCAAAGAGAGCTCACTGGCCCAGCCCTGGCTAATCTATCTCACTCAGGGACAGATTAAAGCAAAGTCCTATAAAACAAAGTTGTTCTGCCTTAATCAGGGGATGAACTGCCAGTATTATAAATAATAAATGAGGCTTGGCTATTCATAGGCATGAGTATTATTAAGGAATGTTGAGTTTGTTGAGTCTTTGTGTGAAAACTCAGGCTTGGTACATAAAAGAGAGCTTCCTTTGAAGGGTTGTTTGACAAAGATTATTTGCTATGTTTTCTGTGACACTGATTAGCTCTTAGATGTGTATTACCTAGATTTGGATTTTCAGACTTTAAGTTATAAACTGAAAGATATGCAATTTTAGTCTAAAACATTTTGCTAGAAGATATTGTAATATTTTATTTTATCGTGGACCTGTGTTATAATACGTAATTTTCCTAAATGTTCTTTGCTTGCATAATGCATGTTTCTAAGGATGAGTAAGTGAATATGAAATGAAATTACTGAGCATAGAGTGAGGAAAAGTAGACTAGACAATGCGATAAACTTTCTTCCCATACATTATTGTTTTTATTGACATAAAATGTCATGTTTTGTAAGCATGCTGTATATTTTAAAGGTACTTGCAGGACAATCATTTCTATATTTGGTTTGCATGAAACATTTTCTGAACTATCTTCTCAGTAAGAATAGATTCTCTTTATATGCACATACGTAGTGGAAATTGGGTGTAAATGATAATGTGCCATTAGTTCACCATAAGAGAGTTCCCAGTATAAATGTTCGGCTTCTACCAGTGTAATTGTGCGGTATGATTTATCTAAAAAGAAGCAAAAATACACATAAATCTTTCTGCACATCGGGGTTGTAGGATTTGCTCTTTGATAAATGACTCAAGGCAAAATAAATGCCCTGTGCATGGATATGAATTATTCACATTGATAGAGCCTTAAATTTGTGTATAGTGTTAAGAACAGTCAAGGTATTACTCTGTTATCTCCTGTTTTGCTGATGATGGAGAATGTAAGGGTAGCAGCGCCCTCTGAGCAGCAGTAAACTTTATTTCTACCTTAGCCATCAACTGCAGGCCCCACACATAAATAAGCTTTATGTAAATCTGTCAGCACCTAGTCTGTGCTGGAGCTCCTGTGTAGATATTGGCTTGTCTGGAAGTTTATGACAAAGTTAAAAATCATTCATTAAACTGACCCAGCAGTAAATCCATTTACTGTAAAATGGCCCCTGCTCTTTTATTTGGTTTGTAGATGTGATCACTAGTCCATTTTTAACTTAATTAATTGGCCGTTTCCATTGACAAGAAATTTATTCTGTGATAATTTGCTGGAAATAGATGCAGAGCATTGGAAATGAGATATCCATCATACCCTTGTGTTCCAGCAGCTGCAGCACAGCTAATATGAAAGTATTTCAGCCACTGACAACCGGGCTGTTTGTGCAGTCAAGATTATATATACCCACAATCCATTGCCTGCCTGAGAGGTGCTCATGGAGGTCTATGATAACAAAGAGTTTGTGATTTATGCCTTGCTGTGAAAGCAGAACTTGATGAGATTAAACAATTTCATAGCACAAGTGTTTCTCGGACCCACTGATTTGTAGCTGTGAGCCGATAGTAAATCAAGTTTATATATCTGAAAGCCTGCTCAGCAAAGGAGTGCAATTACTGTTTAAGACAGATACTTTTTATTTAATTTTTATCTGGGGTTCATCTCCTTTATTCTCATGCCTGTCAGTGAGGCGTTCACCTTCATAAGTCCTTCTCGCTGGGAGGGGAGAATGCAAGGAGGAGCAGGCCCTCCTGCTATCTCTCCCTCCCAGTGTTTTACGCAGAAATCTAAGCATTTTACCAACAGGAGCCATTGCCTTTCTCCCTCCATCGTCTGTCCTATTGTCTGGTGTGAGTAAGAACAGTGTGCTGAGTGTGATATTACTCACACTCATAAAAAGTGACAGTCTGTAATCCTACGGCTCGACTGAATTTCCAATAACTCGAGCCTGAAGTAATTTGTAAGTATCTGGAAACAAACTACTAGTTTTAGAGTCGTGGTGTTGTACACACTTCCCAACTGTGGATTCACTGAAATACTATAATTGCATTCATTTGTTGATTTATGAAGCAGCAGAGAAAAGATCAAACTAGTTGCTAATGAGCATATTTATAACCTGTGTGTATGTGTGCGTGTGTGTGTGTGTGTGTGTGTGTGCGTGCGTGTGCATGCATTATCACACATGTCATGCTAACCCCAAGAACTCCCATTATTTAGAGTCAAATTAGTTTTCATCCTGTCTGTGATCTCTGCTGACTCCGGAATACAGAAGGTAAAAAAGATTACACTCGTCCCATCAGGACCAAGGCAATCGTGCACTTCACAGAGCCACACACAGCTAAGCACTGCTAAGTAACATTCACATTTCAGTTGTGTGAAGAGCTAATTTCCTTTAAGTTCACGTGTCAGTTTCTACTTTTCTGCTTTATGACTCCTCTTCAAATGTCTGCAAGTATCTAATTGCACAGGAAACATCCCAGACAACCCAGTGTGACAGTCCTACTCACAAAATCTTCAATTATTTAACATGCTGCATACTTAAAAACATTTCTGACATTAGATACAGCCTTTAATAGGTACAGAAAGATCCGTGATATGTCAGGATTTTCAAAAGACTGTGTGTAGTAAGTAGAAAGAGAAAACAGAGGGAACTACAGCGGGTGAATTATGAATCTGGAAGCAGTTTCTATGTTTTTAACATTTCAGAATTCTTGATTCACAAATGTAATAAGCATTGTCAACTTCTGGCTAGTTGGCTATGCTTAAAAAGTACTTTTACCATTGTCAATCATCTGGAGCCAGTTTCTTTACTTTAGCATAATGGGAGATGTTAGTATATGTGCAGTGTATATCTGATGTAGACAGACCTAATGTACCTTGAATTTTACTGGCACTTTATCCCATGAGGAAAGCTGCTATCTGGTTTATATCTACAGAGTGAAGGACCCGTCAATAAGCAACAGTGTTGCTCAGAGCTAGAGCATTCTGTCCTAAAGTACCCCTGAACATGTCATTTGTAAACATGTTTAAAACTATATAATGTGAAATGCCCTTTGTAAAAAATACTAAAATGGTCTAGGAACATTTTTGACATATTTACCATAAAATTAAAATGACCAGATACATATGCATAAATATGCATTTAGTAAACGCTAGAAACAATGTACTGTTGCTGCATTATAACTACAGGTAAGCTAGCTAACTGCTAATAAACCTCCTTGCCTTCAACATTTTGTCACAAATGTATTCTAGTAATGTATAATCATATCATATTGTATGTGATGATGTACCAGATAAGTAGCTTACAAAAGTGCTTTAAATAAAACATTAGTAAGTTTGGATGCACCTCAAACTTTTACTAAGTAGTATGCAAAAAGTATGCTAAGTTCACAGTATAGTAAATACTAAAGCTCAATACTTGCTAGTATATATTTAGCAGTTTACAAAGAAATTCCATTTCAGAATAATTATTTAAAACATTATATTAAATTCATTTAATTTCAAAGTAAATAAACATATAACTAATCTAATTAAGGGGATGTTAGTATATATCTAACAGAGTGGGTTAATAAAAACTTTCTCAAAATTATATCTCCCTCTAAACTAAGTATGTACATAGATTTGTCTGCTGGTTCAATATTATAGAGGTTAGTTAACCATTTAAAAATAACCTTTTTGCTGGCTTCTCAGAAATATTTTTACGAAACTGACGTAAACAAATAAGTAAATGACTTAGCATAAAATGAATTGAAAGTGCTTACAGGCTTGTACTATTTTCATCCATTTATTACAGAAGCACTGATTAAATGACCATGGTGGACTCCTAGACGTGCATGGCTTTAAAAGGTTGCTACTTAAAATTCAACCTCCAAAAAGTGATTTAAATGTAGTGCTTGTTGATATGGACAATTAACTTCTGGTTGTGCCTAACCTTTGCTTGTCTAACACAACTCTGGTGAACACTGCGGCTTTGCTAACTGCATGGGCACGCTTAGGGCAAATACCGCTTTGCTTGTGATCATACGATTCATTTGTAAAGCACAAACTCACTGAAGCAGATCTGGCAAATCATTAAATGAACGCCCATTGCCAGTCAAGCTTTGCTGTGGCCACCACACATGTTTTAAAATAAATTGCGGCTGATATTACCTTCAGATTTTTCAGCAGTCATTAGCTGTATAACTAATACTTTTTTGTGGATAACAATAATTTAAACCACACTACTGTTGCTCATCTAAGCTTAAGTTATTAGGGCCAAAACATTATACTGGCATCTTCAGGTCTGCTATATCTGTAAAATCTATTTTATTCCCAGAATGAGATTAAGACCCTTCATTAGCTATGTTCTCATCCTATTTCTTTTCCACGTATTACGTAACCTTTGTTTACGCTCTGTAGTGGGTTTTTAATCCAGAGCACATACTTCGTGTTCTGTGAATAGTTTGCATAAGATAAGTCTTGTGGATCCACATTTATTTTGCTTTGCATCATAAACCTTTCATTTATTTCAATATATTTTTTACCACACCAAATTAGATTCTGCTCAATAGACTGTTAGTTATTTTTCAGTTCACAAGCAATTGTAATTTTATTGAAAATAGATGTCAAAATAACATTTGGTGTTGATTCAATTGCTCACTCAAGTTTGACTTTCTCTGATCTTTGGATCATCAGAGAGCTCTGCAAGTGTAACAAGGAAGAAGAGGAAAGTTTCATGCCCACAGAAAAGAAATGTATATATTTTGCTGCAGACCCAAAGAGAAAACATATCAAAAGACATTTTTCTACATGTCTTTTGCAAGCACAAAAAGCCGAAATGGTGTCAAGAGAAAACAAAACAGAAAGCTTGTTTCTTCTAACAATTGCTTTAAGCTACAAAATCCTCTTGAATCCCTAGTCTCCCCTTACTGTCGACTTTCTACCCCCTCCTTTTTCCATTTTTTTGCTCTCTTGCTTTCCCACTCTGCTTTTTAAAGGGGAACCAGACCCTTCTGTAGGGCCTGATAGGTTGTAGTCTGATGCTTAGCAACAACATTCCTGTGCCTTAAGTAGCAGTAAGCCCCTGGCTGAACTCTTTGAAGTGGCTGTCAGGCCACATTTATTTCGTTTTAGCACTTTGTCTACTTGTCCAGATGTATAAGGAGATAAAAAGTTCTGGTGTTTACACTGATCTCTGACCAATCCCAACCCCTGCCCCCATACTCCCATCTCTCTCTTTCGTATGTATTATTCCCAGAATGGCATAGCTGCACGTTGCAATCCTTCCCGTCCACTATTCATATTCTCACACCCAAACCAAACACGTAATATTTGCATTTCTCTCTCCCCCCCCTCGGAACGGAACCGGAAGCGACGTGACGTCACACCGGTGTGTGTTTGGGCTGGCTGGGTGATATGAGCTTATTACATTATCTTTGTTCCACTAATATTAA
>JAUZSU010000910.1:189157-208402 GCA_034780255.1 Parotocinclus maculicauda
TGTGAATACTTACGTAAATGTGATTTCTTAGTTTTTTATTTTTAATAAATTTTCAGAACTCTCAAAAAACCTTTTTTTACATGGTCATAATGGGGTATTTGAGGAAAGAGATTAATTTAATACAATTTGGAATAAGGCTGTAATGTAACAAAATGTGGAAAAAGTGAAACGCTGTGAATACTTTTCGGATGCATTGTATATAGTAGGAACCTGCATATGACATTTATTGTACTGATGCACCATTGTTGTTTATTTTCTATATTTATCAACTTCAATTAACTTAAATTCTGCAATTTAATCATCTCAGAGGTTTATGCTTATCCTCAGCAGGCCATAACTTAGATCGCAAATATTTAAGAATGGGTATTAAAAAGAAAAATTAAAGGAAATTGGTCAAGACAAGATCTGGAAGTCGCAATACTCTCTGACAGAACCATTCATAAACAGAGGCATTCTGAAATCTAGTGCTGCAATCCATTGAAACAAAGACACAAAGTTTCTATCATGTTCTCTGATTGTTCGGAGAAAGAAAATTATTAAATTCAATCCTTGCAAATTGTTAAGCACTAAAGTTGCTCTATTACTGTATACTTTTAGGGTAAGGAGGAAATAATCAGTTCTACTAAAAATCAACATATCCCAAAAGTCGGTTTTTCACAGTCCACAGTGAAAACTAAAGCTAAGAAAGCTGTATTTACAACAAAACAAGGATCCAAAACCTGTTTCCAAATCACTCTCTAACCTCTGATGAAGCTTTGTAATTTGTAATTATGACAGATAAATCTTAAAATACTTTTAAAAAGTTTAACAGTTGGGTCAATTGGTGTCTCTAAAGTGTCAATGTATATGTGCTGGCTGGGAATCGAACTATGGATATCCAGAACTGTGAGGATCAGTGCTAACATTTGTGCCACTGAGCTGTTTATGTTTCATTTTTTTAATTATGTGAAAATCAGCAAATAAACACAAATAGTTTATTAAAAGTTGCATCGTAAAGGTTTCGGCAAATTATTTACATTTAGGAAATAAACAGATAAGTAATCTTATGTCATAAGGTAGTGATGCCAAAACTATGCATAATACTGTTGTTTTTATTCAACAGTTCATATTACTATGGCAGTTGTTGCTATTACAGCAATCCCACTACTACTACATCTAATACTAGTAATAATGATGATGATGATGAAAAAAGGTTGCATCACAAAGTACCTCTCTGATATGTCTGAATATTTTTTGTCATTAATCACAGAGAGCAGGTTTTAACATCATCCTAATGTAACTGGACACATTATTTCACCATCATAAATTGATTGTGATATCATTTTAGACATGTTTTGTTGCTGACTGAGTAATCGAGGCCAGACGCTGAAATTAACTCCAGATTGCAGCTATTTGAATGAGTATTCTTTTTATTTCCCCAGGAAATCTTGCTTCTTTTAAATTTGCATTAAGTTTTAGCATTTAGCTTCAAATCACCTAGTAAGACAAACATGTCAGTATCAAATTTCACTGTAACTTATTGGAGCAGAAATATTTTCTGATTCTGCTCTTTTTAAATAAACAAGTCATATATATGGTCAAAATTGCTTATCTTTATATTATATCTCAGTTTAAATAGAGGATATGCTTGTGCTTTTTCCATTTCTTATCCTGCTAATTTTATTTTCACATAAACGCATAAGTTATTTACTGCACATTTACTAACATGGAAACATTTGTGAGAATTAACAGCATCATCTTTTTATGGATTCATTTCTACACTGCCATTTCTTAAATGTGTATGGTACAGGGAGTAAATATGTGCAGTAATGGAACATTTCTAAAGGCCTGAAATCGTTGTAAATAGGCTTGCCATGTGAGAAGTGCTAAAATATGCCTCTTTGCTTGACACCATTAAGTCTGTGCTAACCACCATCCCTTTGGAAGCTTGTGGAAATTGTATTACTGCCACCAAACTGTTTGACCATTGGGCACAGCCGGATAAGCTACTGCAGTCCCATTGATTCAGGGGGAATGGCAAATAAAAGATGAAAATTCACTTTAGCTCAGTGAGAAAGAAAAGCCAGTGACCCAGATGCACTGTACTTTGCCACTAGGCACATATAAAACATCTAATGTAGCTGCATTGAAGCATTGACTGCCATTTCTGTGTTATATGCAGTAACTGTAATAATTGGCCAAGTGCATGGGACCCTAGCAAGAGGGAAAAGGTGAACAAAGAGTATGAGGATTCTGATCAAAGGTCAGGAAACGTTAAACGTAAAACATCCCACAGATAGAGGATTGCATGGGAATGCTGAAACAGAGGCACATATATAACCAATACAACTGATATACCTGTATAAGAAAATACTGACATGAGAGCCATCTAACTGCTGGAGGAAATTAATGGCGAGTGTTTAGAATTCTGTCAAGACAGGTCACATCCTATTTTCTTGCATACCAGAGAGTGTGGGAGTCGTATAGCATATGACAGCTATATCCTTTAATAAGACATACTAATGTAAATCTGACTTATTGTTAGGTTGAAAATGCTCTGTCTTTTTTTTATTTACTGTTGTAAAAAGATCACCTTGGGAAAGAGGCGTAGGTACAGCTTCCAGGTGACATTTAGGCAGTGGATCTGGTATAGGCACGGCACTAATAAGATATATCTTATATCAGCTGAACTTTTAATTTGTTTAAGGTTAAAAATCCTTGTACTTTGTTTCCCATGAAACTAAGAGAACTGGGTTTGCAATTCCATGCCCTTTTTTCCCTTAGCACACAGCCAAGTGCATAATGCGCTGTCCTGTAACATGTATGATTATAATTAGCTTTGTCATGTCCAAGCCCCTACAACCCCCATGCAGATAATATGATAATATGTCTTCATAACTGACTGACCTTACACGCTCAATATTTCTCCCCTTATGAAGATTACATGTCAATAAAGTAATTGAGTCCTGGGCTGTAAGGCAAGTGAAGATTTAGGTTATTGGACTTTTCGGGGCAGTGATGTATGACCGTTATTATTCCACCTGTCAGGGGATGTGCAGGAAGCTGACAATGGTCCAAGCTTGTCAGCAGACAGAGAAGGGAATCAGGGGGTGCTAAGTTTTCAGTTAGTGTTATGCTGTTAATCAAGTTCTTCCTCCTGAGCCTGTTCCTGCTGCATATGGAAGCTGGATGAGGCACATTAATTAGAGGAGGGAGATATACAGTAAATGTATCCATTAGCAAGAGGGCAAAGTCACTGGGTATTAAAGAGAGCCAACAATTATGAACAGTCATGGACTTGCCTTTACAAACAGCTGTATGAGATCATCCATTATGATTCATTGGGATATTAATTTACTTCACTCCTCTGTTGGAGTGGAAGGATTCTTTCTCAGCAGAGCAAGTGCCATCAGTAATTACCACACTCATAGCATTTCCACCTGGACTCTGGTGTCATTTTAGCATCATTAAAGAGGTTGTATTGCAAATAGTAGTAGTAGTTTATATATATATACCCCCAAAAGTATATATTGTGCTTAAAATTGTGAAATGTAAAACACTTGCAGTCCGCTGTGATTATTCATTTTACCCTTTGGAGTTAAATAAATGATTACTTATACAAATATATGAATATAGAAAAAAGATCAATAAAAATTACATAGAATAAAATACATGACTATTTACCCTGGTTCTGTCCCATTTCCTAATTCATACTTTATATTGCCCCTGAGTGTGAGTAACTGTGAATGTATGATGCCAACTGATGAACTAGAACAATGTCCAGGGGCTATCTTCATTCTATCCCCAGTGTTTACTATGATCCTTACCAGGATGGAAAATTTTAAGCGTATAAATGAAGGAGTGGAAAAATTAACAGATAGATTCATGGATTTATGGGTTTCTTTGTTTATCACGTAGCTTTTAAATTTCAATTGACTTCAGTGTCAGTAAAGGTCTTGTCTAAAGATTGGAAAGCTTTTAAAAATAAGTCCTCTGTAACTAATGAATTTGTGAGAAGAGGGAACATCCCATACTTATTAAGAGGTTATTTTACTATACCCGTTTTCATTAGGGCTGGAGGTCGATCTACACTTGTCAGATGAGCCTTCAGTCTGAGTGATGTCTCTGCTCTGTCATAGTTACATGAGCCTTGTGGCCATGCAGCAACTCATTGCATCTACTCAGAGCACAGCCTCGTACTGGATATCCACAGCCCTTGTTCTTTTCTTTCCATCCCCTCTCTCCCTGTTCTCTGTCAGAATGTCATGTCGAATCACTGTAGAGTAGCGAGCTGCAGAGCCCCAGGTATCAGTCCAACAAGCCTCAGATGCAGTGGCGAAATGAATATAATAATGGGCTCAGTAAAATAGCACAGGACACTTAGCACAGACAGGAAAAGGAGTAATATGTTAGTGTGTTGTGTGTGTGTGTGAGAGAGAGAGAAAGAGAGAGAGAGAGAAAGAGAGAGAGAGAGAAAGAATGGATGTGTCTATGTGTCTGTCTCACTGTCTCAGTCCTCTCCAGGGGATCCGGAGAGCAGATGCATGTCCCACAGTGAGGCAGGTGCAGTTTGTCTCCTTGGAGGTGTAGGTGACAGAGAGGCTGTCAGATTGGTATTGATATGTGTCACTCTGCGGTGTGTTTGGAGCTTTATTTAAGATAGCAAGGAGGCCATGCACTCATGTGGTAATTGATGTTTTGCTTTAGGGTGGATTAGGCCGTTTTTTGCAGAGCAACTGTTGCAGCTGTTAATGTATTAACTGGTCATCTATTTCTGTGGTTATGGTCTCTGCTATGGTCTTAGGTTTCGAATGACTCAATGTGTATGTATAACTGATTAAATATTCCAGCCTACTTTCTATTTGTTTATATTTCTGCATAAATATTACCTAAAACAGCATCAGATTTTTGCACAAGTCATACAAGTAGATGAGACAAACATTTATATGTTGTTTATTGAGACAAATGATTCCATAATATATTGCTCACAAACATTAGGTGACATTTAATTTCCCATAATGAAATATCCAGTAATTTTTCTGAGCTGTATATATCTTTGTGTGACAAAATTATGTGAACCTCTAGGATAGCACATTAATTTGATGTGTTTTCAATGAATGGGATGAAAGTTTGGGTGTCCTGTTGTGTTTTAAGAAGAGGTATTTATCAAAATCTGATCTTCACAACACACCTGTGGAACTGCATCATGGCATGGACAAAAGAGAATCAAATTTCAAAATTTAAATTTTGTTTGTCAACTGAATCTCAAGAGAGCATGAATCATTCTGTAAGAATGCAACCAAATAATATTTAAAGAAGACAAATTGATGTTTTGAATATCCTATTCAAAGTTTGAATTCAAAACTTTAATCCATTAGAAACATGGTGGATGGACCTAAAGCAAGCACTTGCTATTACATTATATTACATTTAGACACTTAGCAGACACCTTTATCCAGAATGACTGAAACTTTTATAATATTATAATTCAAGCAATTGTGGGTTAAGGACCTTGCTCAAGGACCCAACAGTGGCAGGTGGCATTTGATCCCAAAAAGTTCTGGTTCACAGTCCAGTATCTTAACTGGGCTAGGCCACCACACCCACTAGTTGCTTACAGTGCCTGTTGTGAGGATTTAAGAGGTTCTGTATGAGAACCACTGTATGAGCTAACATTTCTCCCAGTGTAAGTACATAACTGATCAGCAATTACTTGAAACATTTAGCTGCGGTTGTTTATGCAGAAGCTGGTCACACCAGATACTGAATGCAAAGATAAATATACACTCATTGACCAAAAATAAAGAACCCAGATAGAAACGTTGATGCAAAACTGGCTTGTTTTGGCATGCCATGTGCAGGACACATGGTGGTGCCATTAAAACAAATTTCCTTATGCTAAGCGCCTGAAACTGGTGTAAGCAGAAACAGTGGTGTATAGTGAAGGTGCCATGTGTCTGGATGGTGAACACTTAACCTGTGTTTCAAGACCCAGTGTCGAATGAGACCTCACCTGTAATCCTTTACATATCTGCCTGCGATGTAGCTACATACATATAGTTTTGCAGCAATTCGAAATTTTTATATGAAGGCTTTATTTAATGTCAGTAAGTATTCTTTTGCAACTTCCAGTGTTGTAATATTTTATAATTTTTTATTAATACATACTAAATACAGACTAAATATACATCCCCAAAAAATTATTCCTTTAATTGGGCTTTAATTATCTACTTTTAGGACTTATGTACAAAACTACTTATCTTGCAGATATACTACTTACTGATAGATTTAAATAGCTTAATAACTAAATGCATAATGCTTTTTTTGCTTAAACATGGTGAGGTAACAGACTGTTTTTGTCTTTCATGAGATTTTGCTTAGGGCAAAGTGATTTGGGGAATGGTCACTTCCTCTTACAGTCAAATGACTATTGTTATGTGTTGACATGGCTGTTTCACTATTCACTTATATGGTTTGGTGGCTTACATGCACTTACATGATTCGTTTTGATGTTAATCTCAAATGACATTTACTGTGGAACCGTTTTGCTCATTGATGCATGAAGCCAATCCCATCCATCACTATTAGATTTAATACCACGGCAGATCCTGGATCATTGATTGTTTTTATCTCACAGTAATTGCTTCAATAAAATAAATACATCTTGCATATCTTCATAATATGATACTAAAGCCTTAGTTCACCCTGGACATCTTTTTCTTTGTGTTAATACAGCTATGTGATGACTACATCAGAACTATTTTTTAACAATTCTCTGGCCTGTTGCCAAAAGACTAGTAACTTTCAGTTATTATCTGCTTGAAGTTTGTGATGTGGTAGCACCACTATTTGGTTATGTCATATGGACTTGGCACTGTTGCAGGAATCAAAATATAACTCCATCATGTGGTGAGATGAGGTCAGTTGGAACTGAAGTGCTCTGGTATTTACGTGTACATTTACAGCATTTAGCAGACGCCCTTATCCAGAGCGACTTACAACTGATACAGTCTTATAATACAAGCGATTGTGGATTAAGGGTCTTGCTCAAGGACCCAACTGGGGCAACTTGGCAGAGGTGGGATTTGAAGTCAAATACCTTAACAGCAAGGCTACCACCGTCCGTGGCACCAGAGTACAAGTCCTGTGCCAGTTGGCTTCCACATTAAGTTTACTGTTCAAATATGTTTCTCGATCACAGATATCCTCAGGGTGGGGCTAGTGACTATATCACTGTTATCCCAATATTTTGTAGGATATTAACATTTATCTTCTTTCAGTAAGTTTTTTATTGTGCCTGCACTAAAACCTATACTTGTTTTTAAACGTAAATTAAATTATCAACATATTAATTTGTATATGAATTATTGATGGCTACACTTTTATTTATAATGTATCAGTAAGCTGCATTGCCTGGACAAAATAGTTGCACACAATAATGTTTCAGTTTAATCTTTGGCTGAGATCCTATATGTATGATAGGAAAGTCAAATCACTCCAGAACATCTATGCAGCACATCCCAAAAACATTTCTTAGGGTTAAGGTAAGGACTCTGTGGTTGCCATTTCATGTGTGAAAAATGATTTAACATGCTTCCAGAATCACAGTTTCACAGTTTAAACCCAAGGAAATTTTAATTGCCACCCTGAAATATATTTATACCATCGGTGAAAAAAATTAATCCATCAATGTGATGACTTGGTCATACAGTACATTCAAAAACTCAGTTGGTTTTATAGCCAGCCACAAAACATTGCTTAGCCTAGACTTGACTAACTGAAGCAAACCGAGCTCATAACACCGCCACCAGAGGCTTGTAAAGTGGTCACTAGATGTGAAGGGTACATTGCTTCATGCATTTCCATTAATACCCTGACCTGTCCATTGCTCTGGCATGGGGTAAGTATATGCATATCAGTTCACATGATTGTTTGACATTGCTCCATAGTTCAAGTTTTACGCTCTTTAACTTAAATATTTTTTTCTGATTAGACAAGTGGTTTTCTAATATTCACACATCTGTTTAGTGTCAATCCTGTGCTATAAGATGAAAAATAAATATTAGTTTGTAAATTAATAAATCTTACTTTCACTATTAAGCATAGTCATAAGCTGTGTTGTTGATTTTTATCATTAAACTTCACCCAGCATATCTCTGATCGAATAACTGCTGTGGGCTAAAACAAATTAACTACTGATATAATCGAATGCTCTTAAGTATTAGCTTATGTAAATTGAATTGACAACATTTTTTGACCAGACAGTGTTTCCTGATTTGACTGTTACAATTTAGTCTTACAGTTTGTTAATTACAAGCTTAAACATTCTGTAATTATAGGGTGAAGGTGTTTCAATATAAGTGACATTTTGCTTATTTAAATGTGTTCTTAGGAAGGACAACTTTTGGGGCGTAGTCCTCTAAGCACTTTGTACATGTAGTACTGATGCATGTAATTGGCAATCATTAATTCAACCCTTCCTCCAATGTCAAAGTGATAAGAGACTATGTAATCTTTCTCTGGCTACTAATATAATACAGCGGTTGTGAATCTTGTCATATATTAACCTTTAAATGAGCAACTTTCCAATCTATCCACTAATGGGACCATTACTGAATTCAACCCAACTGCAAATTACACTATTCACATTTTGCTGAGGGGTTGGTCGCTTGTATCTGCCTTCCTTTTTAATTAGAATTTGATTCCTAATGATGACCACAATCACTCAGTATAAGAGAATGTACAATCTTATCTAACTATACTTAATGTCATGGACCAAAATGGCTATTAAATCATAATGATTAATAAGGTCATATACTGACAATAAGATAATTTTAAAAAGTATAAGTGTTTTTGAGTCGCACTAGGCACGCAGCTGCTGCAGCCTCTTACAAGCATTAAATGCGATGAATGCCAGACTGATATGTATTCAATACTCTGTCATGGTCTTTTCCAGTACAACCTTCACAAGCACCACTTGTGCTGACACAAACAGCGGGTGAATTTCATGGGCAGTATAGCTGTTAGCTGCGCTGTAAGTCTCCTTATGATAGACCAGGAGTTGTTCCAAGAAGATTAAGGCTTTGTAAACTGCCAGAGCGCTCCGCCTCAAATGACTGTTCCCTTATCTCTAAGGTGCAGAGCTACTGTATGCCTTGCACAGACTTGCACTATGAAGAATAAATGTCATTGAAATAAATTTTGCCAGTCTTGAATTAGGCTGTAACTATAATCTCTGTCTTCAGTCAAAATTTATGTCCTCCAGAATTCAATTTCCTCTTCAGCCTCATAGGTTGGAATACAAAGAGTAATAGACCTTTATCAGTTGAATTAGTTGAACTGAGGACTTCATTATTGAATACCGCCACTCTCAACTCATAATGATTTATTCTTAGATAATCATTTGGTCGCCAAGATTAGTCGGACGTTTTCATAAAATTCAGTTTTGTTTGAGTTATTTGTACTATAAATATTCATTTGCAGAAAGTTTTTTTTTTAAACTGAAGCCCGACATTTTGTGTAGTGGTAAAATTAAAACTTTATTAGTACTTGTTTCAATCAGGCAATTTAAAGCATGAGTTTTCCATTTATTTCTGGCAAGCTCTCAAAAGGTACTACAAACTTGTCAGGTCTTTTATATCACCTAGCTTCAAATACAAACTGGAGTGGATACATAGTTAAGACGGGTTTGAATAATAAAGGTTCATAAGTAATATTTAATGCTAATAGTGCAAAACATTCTACAAATTAGTCTGTTTAGCAAAAATGTTACATGCTTGTCTGTATTCCTTTATAACCTTGAGTTGTGGCATATTTTTATCTAAGACTAAATGCATAAGTTGTGGCTGTAGCACCAAAACATCTATAATTGCTATTTTTGTTGTTTTCTTGTTTTTGTTGTTTTTGTGAAAGCACTGTTAAGGAAAATATTTTGTTATAAGATATAATTAAAACAATATATATATGCTTTGTGCAAGTGATTGCTATTCTCACAGTAATTTAGATATTTGTTTTCAGCATTACACAGGAATGATAATGCATGGTATGACTAAAGGTACATATTAAAGTATTTTAGAAAAACATTCCTATATCTGCCTAAATGCTCTGAAGAAATACATTTTTAAAAGCCACCTTTTGGCATTTTTTAATATGTATGTATATTGTGCATCATTCATTTTTTTCAGAATTAATCTTAGCATTGTGATGTGCAACAGGCTGCAAAACACTAGTTTTTTAATACTTAATACTTATTGGGTTAACATGAAATAAACTTGCATTAAGAAATAATTTATATAATGTAATTTTAATGATGACAATGTGCCCTAGGTAATTCATTTAGGTCCTATTATAATTGTTCCGATGTATTCTTAAGACCATCCAGCTACAGGCTTATCTCGTGAGGATTGCACTATATTGATTCTAATAATGAAGATTTTGAGAGATGTACACAGAAGCTTTTTACAACTTCTATTAGTGTCCCCCTTTATTACCAGTAACTAGTTAGCATTCATTTCATTAAGAGCATTAGGTGTATTATGTTTCATTGCAGCCTTCCAGATTTTCTGATTTTTAGAAAATCCTGGACCCTGCAGTCTTATTTGTATGCGCTGCAATTTTCAGCTTCTACTCCCAAGCCTGTGCCATGTTGAAAAATGGCCTGCATTTTCTTGATAGCCCATGTGGATGTAGGGTATAAATGGCTAATGAATTACAAATGAACATTGACTCAAATTAATCTTCCTGATGTCCCAGGGTTATGTGGCAACCATTTAAAAGTTTAATCAATACAGTAAAGTTGAAAACATGCCGGTGCTGGAGTTGTTTGGCTGTAATAAACGTCACTGTGAGATTGGAAGGCTTGTGTTTACTGCATGCATCATAATGACAGTTAATTATATTTAATGGACTAAATATTTCTTTATTGGCTGAGAACAAACATCAGCTTAGCGCTATAGCATACACTTACTGGCCAATATATTAGGTACATCTGTTCAACACCCTGTTTGCGGAAATATCTAATCAGCCAATCACAATCACATGGCAACAATTAATGCATTTAGTCAAGTGGACGATCTGCTGACATTCAAATTGATCATCAGAATAGGGAAGAAAGTTGATTTAAGTGACTTTTGTCTGGGCTGAGTATTTCTGGTGATCTACTTGGACTTATAATCTGCCATCTCTAAATCTTATAGACAATGGTCAAAAAAGACAACATAGCCAGCAGTTTTCTGAGTAAAAATGCCTAGTTTTTAGTAATGCCATAGGTCAGAGGAGAATGGCCAGAATTGTTCAAGCTGGTAGAAAGGCAACAGTAACTCAAATAACCGCTCATTACAACTGAGGTATGCAGAAGCACATCTCTGAACATACATACAGTACTTGAAGAAGATAGGCTATAGCCTACCACACCAGGTGCCAGTCATGTCAGCCTAAAACAGGCAACTGAGACTATAATTCATACATGTCTAGAAACTGGAAAAAGGTCTGGTCTGATGAGTCTCGATTTCTGCTGTGACATTCAGATGATAGGGTCAGAATTTGCTGTAAGCATGGGACCATCCTGCCATAGAATGATGTTACAGGCTGGTGGTGGTGGTGTAATGGTATGGGGGAAATTTATTTGGCACACTTCAGGCCCCTTAACTGAGCGTTGTTTAAGTGCCACAGCCTACCTGAGTATTGTTGCTGACTATGTGCATTTTGTTATGGCCACAGTGCACCCAACTTCTGACGCCTACTGTACTTCTTGCCAGATACCCCACCATGTCCATCCATCCATTATTTTCCGCAATGAGCCGCGGGCCAGTCCACCCAGCAACTCTGGGCACAAGGGCAGGAACAACCCTAGATCGAGTGCCAATCCATCATAGGGCGCACACACACATTCCTGCACACAGTCACACACTAAGGGCCACTTTTAGAAAAAACAAGGACCCAGGCCACTCCACCCTGGGATTGAACCCGGGACCTTCCTGCAGTTAGGCAACAGTGCTATCCACTGAGCCACTGTGCCACCCCCCATATCACAAAGCTTAAATGATCTGGTTTCTTGAACATGACAGTTTGAGTTCACTGTACTCAAATGGCCTCCACAGTCACCAGATCCAATCCAGTAGAGCACCTTTGGGGTGTTGTGTAATGGGAGATTTGCATCATGAAAAACCCATTGGTCACTTTGTTGGACAACCTTGTTGTGCTTGATATGCACCTTTAATACCATGCATACATTTTGTTTTAATTCTGTAGTATTCCTTAATTCTTTAATCTGTGTCAAAATCTGACCACAGTATTTATTCTCTTGGCAGGTTTACTATTCTCAAGTCAGCAAACTGTGCCTTTTTAATATATGGAATGCAATTATTAATCTAATGTAGGGTTAGTTTAAAAAGTGCACTTTGATGGTAGGTGTACCTAATAAAATAGTCAATGTATATCTATGAAAATTGTACGAAGTGTACAATACGTCACAAATGCTCATGGATGGTGGCTCTACAAGCAGTCTGCCTTAATCATCTTTTGTATCAGCCTTTAGTAATAATAGGGAAATTATAATTGTGTTGGTAATTGATCTTTTTTCACAACATTATGACTCATTGATTACAGGTCCTGCTGAAAGCAGATATTATAGCAAGTAGTGAGAAAACACAGAAAGAAAACGGGGTATAGGAAACAGATTACCTTGATATTAAACGTTACATTCTTCCGGTGTGATGATATAATGTAAAATAAGATATGATAAGTTTGATCAATTTTTGATCCCCTCAGCTGACTGTATGCAGAATACAATCATTACAAATACTTCAGCAGGGTGTAAATATCGAGTTTATCAAAGAAAATTATGTTTGAAATTTATGAAGGTGGTGCTGGTTAACTTGCGTTAAGAAGCCCGTGAAGCCTTTAGAATTTTCTATTTGTATAATCTGCATAAATATTGCAAAAAATACAACCCAAAATCAGAAAAGGAAAGGAATTACAGTGCTCCTAACATTTACTTTCATTTTATTGCAGACACAATGAACCTGAAATATTTAATGTTTTGTCTGATTAACTTCATTTCATTTGTTAATAAACATCCATTCATGCATTTCAGGCCTGCAACACATTTACATAAAATTGGGACATATTTTACATATTCGTAAAATATGTAATGAAATATGTACATACGTTCATATTTACAAGTTATATATTGCAGAAAAATAACATAGTTCTAATTTTAGTGCACAAAGTAGTATGAGTGAGTGTTTGCAGTATGTTTTATGAACACTTTACCATTATTTCCCAAAACAGAATAAGAGGACATATGGTTCTCAGGCCCTAGTGTGTGATTGTGGAGAGGGCTGTAGAGAACATGTGGAGGACTCTTACTGTTTGCAATCAGCTCTATGAGATGGCCAAAGCTGAAGCTGAGCATGAACAGACCCACTCATCCACTCCTGACATTGATATTGTCCTCTAAAAACAGTCAGGTATGTCATAGAAGGAATATTAATCGTTTCTGTGCCAGATAATTTATACTGTGTACAGTCTTCATATAGAGGAACATGTACATAATTCATGGCGCTGTTACTATCGCTATTTTCTTTTTCATTATAGTGGACCTTGAAAGTTCTTTAGTACTTTTTCTATATATCTGTATGCCATCTGATTTTCACACAAGAACTAAAAGTAGACAGTGATAATCCAGTTAAACAAATTAGACAAAATGTTACACTAAGATATTTATTTATTGAGGAAATGATCCAATATTATATATCAGTGAGTGGCAAAAATATCTTCTTTACCTACCTTTGCTTTCAGTATCTGCTGTGACCCCCTTTTGCAGCAATAACTTCAGCTAAATGTTTCCAGTAATCATTGATCGGTCCTGCATATTGGCTTGAAATAATTTGATCCCATTGGCCTGTATAGAAAAGCTTTAACTCTGGGATGTTTGTTGGTTTCCTCATATGAATTTATCCCTTCAGGTCCTTCAACATTTTTATTTGAAAGTCAGGACTTTAATTTCACCATTCCATAGCTTTATTCTTCAACTTAAACATTCTTTGGTAGAGTAACTTGTTATCCTAGGGCATTTGTCTTGCTGTATGACCTGTGTTCTTTTGAGGCTTTTCCTTTAGAATTTGCTGGTAAATTTCATTGTTCTGTCAATGAATTTAAACCATTCTGACCCAGATGCAGAAAAACACTACTAAAACATGATTCTGGCTATACGTGTTTCATAGTTCTTATTCTGTAATACAGTGTTTTACTTTCAAAAGGCATAACACTTCTAATTTATACTTTTTAAGTATCCATTTTGGACTAATCTATCATTCAAAATAGCCTTCTACCTTGTCAATGTTAACTTTAGAAAGCTACATATGGGCACCAATGTTTGGGTGCTGTGATTTTCACCTTGCAAGTTTACATAATTAAAAGAAGTTACTCAATATTGTCAGCTACTGTGAGCTATAAGTGCAGTGGTGGATTTTAAACTCGGTTGTGGTGAGTTTCAACAATTCTTTTTCTGAGGTTCTCAGAAACACTTCTACAAATGTGTGGAGAATATCTGAATTCGATATGTAAATGTTCTTTAAATACAACATATTTACGTAGTCACCCTGATCGTCAAATTAACTGCTAATCCGAGATGCGAACATACTTTTACCACTCACAGACACAAGTAATATAGGATCATTTACTTCTATAAATAAGCAAAGCTAATATTTGTCTCATTCGTTTAAGTGGTTTTACATCATTTACTGTAGGAGGTGTGTGACAATCTGATGCTATTTTCGCTCATATGTATGTAGCAATATAACACAATTCTGAAAGATTTACAAACTTCAAAGCACCACTGTAACTATCAGCTTATCATATCTCTCCTATAGGCTTCTGTTGACCCGGAGGTTTCCCCAAAAACCTTGTGTATTGAATACCTTGTCAGGTATTCTACTTCCTTTCCATGTATTCCTCTCTCTGTTCTTTTAATTGTTTTAACCATGGGCTAATGTTAAATAAGCTACACTGATGAGCAAAAACATCTGGACCACTTTCAAATGTAATAACAAATAATTGTTATTGTTGTAAACATGAATAATTACCATGCATATCAATATCAATCTGTAATTGCAAAAGTATGTGAAACTTTATTTTCAGTATCTGGTGTGAAAGTACAACATTTTCTTTACTGCTTTGCTTAGTAAGTGAAAATTAGAAATTGTTATTTACTTTATTTTCTTTCTAAAAAAGAAAGAGACAACATTTCTTTAAAACAATTTATGAAAGTAAATGTAATCAGTTGAACGTAGTTTATAACTAGCCACTGGCTGCTGCTGAACATGGATAACATTTGTGCCCAGCAAATCTCTAATGTTGGATTCCATGAAATGATGAAAATAGTCTAACTAAAGTGGGAGACATGCACTTCTTCATGGAACTCTACATTGATCTATGGTAATATCGGTACTGTGATGTCCTCATAGTTATGGCTGATATGAGTGGTTCAACAAGTTACATAAACACTTGCCTTTAGAGTCAGGCTATTACCTAAAATTTACAATACTCATCTCACAATCCAATCCAATCCAATCCACAACAATCCATCTAATCATCCATGCATAAACACTGTCCATTAAAGATCTTAAACAGCTAATATAATTAAATTTGTTTAATTTCAAACCAAGGGTTCTGTACTAATTTGCCTTTATATAGCTGTGGTCACATTTCTCAGAAAGCCTAAAAAAGATTTCAAACATGTAGGACACCCATTCTCTTAATTCCTGGCACCATTGGAAAGTCCAGATGCAAATCCCTGATTGTGTGTACAGTTTGCAGAGCATACTGCACTCTATCATACTTCACCCTGACTGCCCGTTTACACTAAACACACTTTCCTTGTCTCTGACAAGCCCACATATTCCTCGATCTCTGTCTCCCTCTGTCCTTCTCCACACATGGCTCTCAGTATGAAGCATACAGTGGAAGTGGACAGCTCACAGACCTGCTCTGTTTGTCAGCTGCTGCGATGAAAAGCAGGAGCATGATAAACTACTTAGCCAGCATCTACTCAGCCTCAGCCTCCATCACTGGCAAACACTGAGTGCTTTATCAATCACTGACCTTTTATTTATTACCATATTTACAATTACAGCAGGATCATCAAACTCTGCTTGGGGTTTGCTATAGCTGTATGTGCTTGTGTGGTGGGATGATTCTCACATAAGCTACAAAGCTTGCAAAACACACTGATCCCACTGTGGGAGAATTCCATGACAGCACTCCTTCTTTTTGGTTGTTCACAAAGCTTTTGGATAGATTTTGGTTCATTATCCTGTTTGAGTATGAATCCTTATCCACTTAGAGCAAAACAACCATTTTCACTAGTAAAAGAGCTTTTCACTGTACGTGAAATACTGTAGAACTAGTATGAACCGGTTATAACTCTCATAAGGTGGCTGTAATATAGCTACATGTTATGCTGAGACTTGAGAACTTTATACGTTTTAAGATTTAATTCGAAAAACTCTACTAATATGGCAACAACTGTCCCCTAACAACCCCGAAATGCTCTAATAATTATAACACAATACATCAAAGCCACAATAAAACTCAAAACCAACTGATCTACACTGTCACAAACCTCCGATACACACTTTATTCTCAATTCCATCAAAACACTTAGGTTAATATGCACAAACCACATGGTAAGGCCCCTCAAGCAACTGCAATACAGCGGCATTATTACTAAGTCGTTGTCACATTTTGCACACTCTACATGAATATTACACTAATGCCACTAGGTAACTATGACTGCATACCAGAATGTGCATAATATATGAAAAAGAAATGAAATAAGAAACTGGGAATCACTTTTAGTCCATAAGGGAGAGGGAGCAACTGGAGTACCCTTTCCCACCACACATACAAGATGACTGTTTTCTGGCCTGTCCAGTCCTTCTCTGTGCATGACTCTATCGCACACACATAGAGACACACATGCAATGAACTCCTGATGAGATGGGAGCAGACAGCTCCTTACACTTCACTGTTTGTATCACCTCAAGTTGTTGGGATGGCGTCGGGGTGGGGCTGAATGCACGCTGCTCTGTTACAAAAGTCCAAATTTAGACTGACTTTGCTTTTCCCCAGGCCGCTGGGCACTGCACATCCCTCCAGTCGATATGAATAGGCCCTGGCACTAACTCACTGAACACCACACTGTGGCACCATGTCAGCTGAGACAGGAAGAAATGGGAGCGAGAAAGAAAGAGAGAGAGTGTGTCAAGTTTGGTTAGGATCCTGACTGGTGTTAGAATATGCTTGGCACTAATATGGCACCAGTATCTGTGTCCTCATCTCTGTTGTGTGTCAGTGGGCCCTTGTCTCTCGCCTGCACTGACGGTGTCTTTTCGGATTATGTTGGCGCTCAGCTCAGAGCACTGCCACCTTTCGCCCATCACTTAGCCACCATGTTTGAAGCATGCCCTTTTTTGTCATTAATGCACTTGATGTCTATTTAAAAACTGCAGTGAGTGGGGTATCTGTTTTCCCGTCAGGACATCATTGACAGCATTAATACCACTTGTCCTTGCCTCATTTACTAAAGCGCTGACACCTATCTGCAGTCTGCATTCATCAAGTTCCTCTCTCTGCCTTGCTATCTCTCACTTTCTTTCTCTCATTTATTGCTGGTATTTCAGTGTTGTCGTGTTTTCAAACTGGTCTTTTCTACCCACCATTCCTATGCTTGTCTTCACTTCAAGCAATATTTTAGAAAAGTTGGAATGAGGAGGACATTTTCAAATCTTCTGACTGACATATTTTAAAACAAGTTTTTCCTAATTTCCTCAATTTTAGTTGTATCCAGTTCTCATCTACCTGCCACAACCATGGCCTTTCTGCACTCCAGTTCCCAGCATACATTACTAAAACAACTACATAACTACATTATGAGCACCACGTCTGGTGTTGGTTGTGATTTTCATCACTATTCAAAAGACACGCTTTTGTTCTTTCTATGCAAAGGATCATCATCACTGCTCTGTGCGCAACCCTGGTATTGAAAGTTATCCTGTATTCCAGCTGCTACTTGTTGTGAATGAACCCTGTTTCCATGATCTACATGTCTATTCTGGATACTGACTCTGTCATGCACTTTGTTCCTTACTGTCCATTCACCCAGGTTTGCTCTAGACTGCTTATTTTACTAGTATACTTTAGACAGGTTGCTTTAATCTGATTTCACCAGTTGTATTCTGGTTCCTTAGCTGTGTTACAATGTTGTTGTGATTAGTTTACTCTGGAATGTTTGACTTCACGTGCTCTGCCTTTTTCAAGTTATTATTTCAAATTTTGGCTCTCTGTATTCACTGCCTGTTTCTGCCAGTCATGACACTAATAATCTGAGAGACTAAGAACTATCAGGCTTCATTTGACACACTTAAATCCAAGCAGCCACTCTTAAATCATTTATAGTTGAACCCATTTGGAGGAGAATGCTAACTGCTTCATTCTATATACTGTATGAGCTAAATATGCATGTAATTGATTTGTATTAGTCATTTGAACAGAACTGAACAGCTTACCAATCATGCACGTGTAATGTACTACCTTACAATTACAATTGTATTATAGAGCGACTTGTTTTGTATTCTTCTCAGCAGACATTTCTTCATGTTAGCATTAATAGCCTAAGAACACCATCTAAATAAATCCCCCTAGTAGTTACTATAGGGAACTAACATCAAGAAACACAGTGTCAGTAAGAATGGAAAATAGTAGAGAAACAGTTGGCAACACTATGGCTTGTAATACCACAAAGATATTTTAAGTTTAAAATGTACATTATTGTAAGGAAGATTGTATGACATAAAACCTTAGACAATAGTGCTTTCTTAATTTGTATTTGATCTGATAGAGATCAGCATTATACAACATTTAGCACATGTACATATTGAGTACATCTTGCTCTGACCACTGAGTTACCCTATCGCCACAGTGATCAGTGGAGACTTACAGTTCAAACACTGAAATGAAGGATAAGTTGTATTTTGTGATTTATTTTTATGTCAACCAGCAGTAAACTAGGAAACTGTTATGATTAGCAGGTGGTGTTCTTTATTAAGGACCCAGTATGCGGGATAGGTGTACCCCATGACGTATAATAAGAATAGGAAAATAATGAGAAATAACCAAAAGGGGGTATAAGGGCGGAGCTTAGAGACTCCTAACAAAACAAAACCAAAAGTATAAAGTTGGCACGCCAAGGTTGCTCACCGTATG
>JAUZSU010000910.1:210477-226627 GCA_034780255.1 Parotocinclus maculicauda
TTTGGAATAAGGCTGTAACGTAACAAAATGTGGAAAAAGTGAAGCGCTGTGAATACTTTCCGGATGCACTGTATGAACAGTTGAGTAGTACGTATGTTTACTTTTATGTCCTGCATTAGGCTATTATTGTTAAACAAAATATTTTAGATTTACAAACAGACAGATTTGCAAATTAAACTTGACACAGAAGACACGCACAATATAAATCAATATTTGGTGTAGCCATAGTAGATAAATTTATAAAAGTTATAAAGTTATGAAAATATAAGAAAAAAAGTTAAAGTGAACGTTACAGAAAGGCTATTCAGTATCTCACAAAAGTGAGTACACCTCTCACACTTTTGTAACTATTTTACTATATATTTTTATAAGACAGCACTGAAGACTTTGATGCAATGTAAAATAGTCAGTCTACAGCTTGTATAACAGTGTACATTTTCTGTGCCCTCAAAATAACAACACACATCAATTAATGTCTAAACCACTGGCAACAAAAGTTAGTACACCCCTAAATGTAAATGCCCAACTTGTGCCCAATTATCCATTTTCCTTTCCAGGTGCTCATTCATTTTACTCGTTAGTGTTACAAAGTCTCAAGTGTAAATGGGGAGCAGGTGTGTTAAATTTGGTGTTATTGCTCTCACACTCTCCCATACTGGTCACTGGAAGTTAATCTTGGCACCTTCTGGCAAAGAACTCTCTGAGGATCTGAAAAAAACATATTACCAACAATCTGAAAGTGAGCTGCAGCATAGCTTACCATACAGTGGTTTAAAAGGACAGGTTCTTCTCAGAACAGACCTCACCATGGTTGAGCAAAGAAGTTGAGTGCACATGCTCAGCATCATATCCAGAGGTTGGCTTTTGAAATTAGACTTAGGAGTGCTGCCAGCCTTGCTGCAGATGTTTAACGGGGGTCAGTCTGTCAGTGCTCAAACCATACACTGCGCATGGCTGTTGTCCCAGAAGGAAATATCTTTTTAATATGCATTCCCAAACAGAAGGTGGAGGAGCAGAAGGTCTCTAAAATTCGCCATAATATTAGATTTAAATATTTATATATAGTTTGACTTTTAATTAATTGCAGACAGTACAACTAAATAATGCCATGATTTCAAACAGGTAATGTGAACAGGTGAATGATAGGCAGAAGATCTCCAGTTTGTCAACAAATACCTGATAAAATTATTAATATGTTTAAAAACAATGTTCCACAAAGAAAGTTTGGAAGTTTTTTTTTTATTTTATATACAGTGCAAAATACTATTTAAATGATTAAGGGAATCTTGAGAAATGCAATTGTCTTCAGTTGAACACCTGTGGCGGCACTGCATTAATAACCATTGTCCATCAATGTCTGATGTAACCATCATGGGCAAGGGATTACTTTGGGAAACCTTTGTTAATTAGTACAATCTATAGTTACGTTCACAAATGTCACTTACAACTTTACTGTGCACAAATAAATAAAAAATATAAAATAAATCTTATGTTAACAATGTCCTTTGCGGCTTTGCCTACTTTAGGCTTTAAGGCATATAGGATGGACCATCACACTGAAAATGTGTATTGTGGTCAGATGAATCAGTATTTCAGATATTTTTTTGGAGAAATGGACACTATGTTCTAGATCAAATAGGAAAAGAACTCTGACCTAAATTTAGGATCTTATATGGTATCGGGCGAGATGTCAGCATTAATGCAGAAGCATGCATTAGGAGTTTAAAGCAACATATGATAAATTCAAGACGGCATCTTGAACAAAATAAAGCTAAACCAAATGCTGCTCTTTAGCCATGGCTGTGAGAGAAAAAATACAAGTACAGGATTGTCCTGCCTGAAGTCCTACAAAGCAGCACAGCCAAAGTGTTTTCCCTGCCATAATTCAAAATTTTAAAGTCATATCTCTACTATTTTTATAATTCAATATACAACAGACAAGAATTATTTACTGCATTCTGATGTATGTAGCTTAATGGGTACGTTTAAATAATTTTCTTTTTGACATGACATGCACTATAAAATTTATACATGCCATTGTTCCACGCTGCATATAGTGCAATATATAGAAATTAATTTTATATTAAGCACTGTTCAACTTTGTGTTTTGGTCACGCAGAGTTACCAGAGCTCAGTTTAGATTCATCCCTAAACCTACCAGTTTATACCAGCACCAGGCAGCATGGTGACTCGGTGGGTAGCACCGCTGACTCGTAGCAAGAAGGCCCTGTCTGCATGACCTCCCTGTGTCTGAGTGGGTTTACTCCAGGTACTCAGGTTGCCTCTCACAGTCCAAAAACATGCGTGTTACTCTAAATTGGCATCGATTCAAGGCCTAGCATTAAATAATGGCTAAAGCTATGGACCATTCAGCTGAATTAATTCAAATCCAGACTTACACATTGAGACAAATTTGAAGAGTTGTTTCCCCCCAAATATTTGTTCATTGTGTATATGTTATACTATATCTAGTCAAATTAAAGTTAGCTTTTATATTGTATTTTTCAATGGTCTTTTTTATCATATTGTATTTTTCTTTGGACCTTTTTTATCGCCTAAAACTTTACAGAATGTTTTGGCAGTGTACTTGCTTAGCAAAAACACTTTGGACAGTTGTATTTTTCACTACAACACAAAAAGTTACTTACTTGCAAAATTGTGCTTGGTAGAGAAATAAATACTGACGTACAGATGCTGGGAAACATTTACTTTAAAAAAGTGTGATAAAATTAATCATCATGAAATCATGAGGCGCAGGGGTGCAGGCTCATTTTCTGGTCTAAAATCCAGGACAGCCACCTCTCGGCAGAAAGTAAATTATAAATGCTTATATTTTACGTGTTGAGTTTATTATATTACTAATCCAGTTCATCCTCTTGGGTTCACAGCATAATCAATGTATATGGATTTGCTCCTTATACTATTGTTTTTCATGTTTCCCCTATAATGATAAGTTGACAATAATGGGAACAAAACGCATTCTGGGCTACCTCTGTGCTAAAGTGGTGGCTAGGGAAACTATAAAATATAAATATATGATGAAACTGAAAATACCTAGAGAACACACAGGTGAATGCAAGGAGAAAATACCAAACTCCATACACTAAGTAAGATGATGCACAATTAAGCCATTAGTGGAGTTGTCAGTCCACTGTGTCACCCCAAACAGTCTCTTTATAAATAGTTTGTGATTTAATAAATTTGCCTTTCTCTCACTTTTGCAATGAGAAATTTGAGCCTGATGTAAGTTACGACTAGCATTTCATATTACTTATATTAACTAATATTAAATTATTATAGCTGCTCAAATGAAAACCAAATTCTTTGATCATATTTGATGATGTTTTGGTAAACATAAAACAAATCTAACAAATCAATGAACAGACAGTGAATACAACTTTAAAAAGTCAGTGGCTTTATGTTGAATGCTTATAAAAATTAGAGCAAAAATTCAATCTGAAACCTTCCCATTACCTTTATCTTAGGAAGTGAAACATTAGAAATACTGGATATACAATAAAACCTAGAATAAAACCTATGATTTATCCTTTTTAAGTTGTGGCCTGATTCTCTCAGCTATGAGACAAATGAACAAAGAGGTTCTTAAGTCTCAGCTCAGTTTTCTTGTCTGTTGATTGTAAATCAAGATTAGTGAATTTAAGAGTGCTCTGTAAGCACCATGCAATTAGGCAGATCTCTAGCTGTAATGACTAATGCTGTGTGATTCCAGCTGATAGTGTGGCTTCTGTTTTATCCAAAGCACCAGTGGACTCCTTCAGCATAACATCTGCGTCTCCAGCAGGGCACAGAGGAACGAGTCCCTACTGACTAGACACATGAGGATGAGGCTTTCACCAGCTGCCCCACAGGGATACGTTGTTGCAGACGCACAGCCAATGAGAGGATCCAGTGTATGTTTTGTATTATGTAGGCTTAGCGGGAGAAAAGCACAAGAACTGATGTGGCAGGTGTTTTTATACTTTGATAAAAGATTGTCTTTCAATAAGAGTGGATGGGAAAAGAATTAGAAATAACAGGTCAAAAAACAAGAAAACCTCTGCTGTTGGGTTTCTTTGCTCTTTAATTCTGTTAATCTTCCCAGGTAAAGATTAAGTGCTCTTGCCAGTTTAATTCAGCTTCAAATGATGAAACAAGGTCACACGCTCGCTCCCTCTCAGGCTCTCTCCCAGTCTCTCTGGTGGAGAGGAGGATTGAGTTGTCATGTAGCTCTAATAGGCAGCACAGGGAATCATTAGTCTAGCTCAGCTCTCTGACTGATGGGCATTTCACTCCAATCATCAGAGCGCACTCACACAGGCTGCCACTATTGACACGGTGTCAGAGCCGAGATGGCTTAATCAGGCGCGACACTCTCAGCATTGATTTGACAAGTGGCCGTAATGACCTTCTTGTTTTTGTAAAGGATCACTGTTTATCTGGGCTGGCACTGATGCACCTAACGGGCCGCATCGTCATGGAGACCGTCGTCCCGACAGATCCAGTCCTGTGGAGGGCATGAGAGGATGAAGGGGCCTCAATGTTTCAACAGCGATAGTTCCTTCTCCCTTTGGTGTTAACTGTCCAGTACAGTCCTTGTTTACTTCTGTTATGAACCATCATCACCGGTGAGTGTGGAGCGCTTAAACTTTGTGATTTCTGCTGAGGATGCAGCTGAACATTACAACAATTGATTCTGAAAGTTGTCACATTAATAACAAATCCTGTCACAAGTTCTACGTATTGACTATTAAAGGGTCAATATTACAAATTCTTAGTTTCATTTCATCTGCTGACAAGCCACATAGCAAATTGTTTTTGATTTCTGGGTTTATTGATTTGCCAAATGAGCCATCATTTCTATTCATGCAGGAAAATCATGGCCCCACAGCTTTTCTGTGATTCCATTCCTCTGCCCAGAGTAACTGATCTGAAGGACAAGGCTTGAGAAGGTACTCTGGTACTATTATTTACAGCCCTGTATGTTGACAGTCTTTAATTCAGTGTGCGAAGACTGGTTTATGACCGCAAGCATGAATTTACTAAAGATGTTGCTGCAAGGTTATTCATGGAAAGAGATACTGAAGGGGCAGTGTCATTGTAATCAGCTACCACCCTCCCTGCCCCCCTTCTCACACAGCATGTGTCGGACAGTAAATATTATTGGCAATCTGACAGGTCTGAAGCCGCAGCTTGCTGTGTAAAATGATAATAAGCAGCATGATGGGGCAACTTCATCCCAAGGTGAGAATGTAGAGGGCTGTTTTCATCCACAATTATCCAGAGGACAGGACAAAGGGTCCATTGTGAGATGATTTGCAGGCTGAAAGCTGCTATGCTTTGTCTCAATGGTTTTGAGAGGCTCTCTCAGAGACAACGTACAAGAAGAGGAGGAAGAATCCTTAAAAATTCCACCCCAGAATTTAATACCTTCCACATATGACAAACTGCTAATGCATAATTTATAATACTATTACATACACATTCATAAATGCATCCATACTGAATGTTTCGGCAACCCTGGTCAATTTTAAATGTGGTCAAAAGTAATATTTAAAATAAATCAAAAGAGAACAAACATGACATCTCTTCAAATTGTAATAAATCGTTAACAGACCCCACAGTAAACACTATATTTTGAGATTTATGATGATGAGATTGATTAGATTAATTTGACAAATTTAGTGTTTCATGTATTCCAGTATGATTAAATATATATGCATTATGTTTTTACATATACATTATATTTTAAGCTAAAAATTGTGTTACCTTCAATTTAAAAAAATCAACAAAACATGTCAATTTGATCAAAGCTTTTTATATTAACACTGTATGAAACACTGACCGAAACAATTAAACACAAAAAAAGGATTTTTTAAATATTCTTTGTTAAAAAAGTTGCGTTACACTTTATGAATATCAACACAACTCAAACGTCTCTTTGTCTCAATATGCTTAAACATCAGAGCAGTTTATTGTGAGAGGGGAATATAAGTCTTGCATGGTTACTTTTTGTAAACATACTGCCAAGGTAAATGGCTGATCAATCAGTTTCAGTGCGATCGATCTGAATCAGTTCTGCCTGCATGCACACAGAGGGAGCCACTTTATCGCAAATCAATCATTTTGAAAACATCTCACAAAGGGGCCAGTCCTTACTAACAAGTCATCAATTTAAGCCAGCTGGGTGCCACCCTTATCAGACTTCAAATCAGCAGTGCATCCAACATCTGTTCTATTTCCACCGCTCTCTGTTTTGCTTTGTTCTTCGGGTCAAGCTCATATTTTAAAACTTATACACTGCAGCCCCTTACCAGCAAATACAGCTGATAGATAAGAATTTGAGAACCTTTTTAATTATGTCTGGTCTGTATTAAATGTGGCCTGATTTTCAATCTGTAACTAATAACACTAATAACTAATAACTTGTAACACTTTTCACATTATACTTAATTGTACTTTTCATGTAGCTCTGGTGGATTGGTGGTAAGAGCAAGCTGCTGAAAAGCCACCGTTACTGAGGGTCAGGGATCAAATCCCGAGTGGAGCTTGCCAGGTAAAGTTTGGTGGTATGTTACAAGACCTATAAATGGAGTAAAACACTGTCCAAGATGTACTTCTAGAGAAAAAAAATGGCACTGCCCGTGCTACACCAAACATCTCATGCAACTATGAAGCATGGCAAATGGGAACATTAAAGTTTGGGGCTGTTCCACTGTTGTCACTGTTTCAGACCTGCTTACAATCATTAATGTAACAGTGTATTTAAAAATATTTTATCATTTAATAAGACCTTTCAATCAAGATAATGAACGCGGCTGTTAATGTTAACACATGTTCTATTTGTCAAATTGTCTACGAATCTGATCAGCAGCCACAGAAAATATTACACACAAGGGTTCAAATGCTTGAACTGTGAAACCTTAGCTAATTATTCAAGACAATGGTTTGCGTTATTAGTTGAGGCTGGATGCATTTCTCTGTTATCATTACACGTCTGTTATCATGATCATGGCAAGAGTATGTAATTCACTATTTAAGATCTTTATACCTTCAGACCTTTTTCCTCAAAATATGGTATGTCTAGAATTCTATAAATTGCCTGACACCACTGCACTACATCAGTATTTGTAGGTTGTTATTGTGAACTTGTATTTATCAGCCCAAAAGGAAACAAGAACAGCCATTAGAACACAAATACATCCATTTTAATTTGAGAAAATACAAAAAGAAACATGTACAATTTATGTACAAACTTTTTGTACAAGACAGTATGCTTATCAGCAGGTTATATTTGACAAAGTCAGGTAGATCAACTCAGCACCATCACATTTTCTCCATATAGCCATTATAACAGTTCAAACTCCTTTTTCCTGTAATGAATATCCCAAATGATTTATTTGTTTTAATAGAAACTGTTCAATCTTAATGCAAATTCACATTGTTAAGACTTAGTTCCCACAAAGACGTTAAGTCAATACAGTTTAATTTTTTTTAGAACCACCTGCTTTTTACTGTAGAAGAGATCTGCCTCTTTATCAAGTGAAGGAGGGATGCATACACACGTACAAACTAAAACTTTACTTAGCATCTTTCAGTCAGTTTTACTGCTTTAGTATCTATTAAGTATTTAAGCACACATGGTAGCCCTGGCATTTTGGGCCTAATAATAGTGACTGATTTATCCTTTTTAGATGCCACTTTTCGCTTTAGTGGGACTTTTTTCTTCCTCCTTTTATCTAACCACACTGCCTGTCACTGTACTGGCATGGAGGCATGGAGTTATGGATGGCTTGGATGTTCTCCATGCCAGTATTAGATACCAGTGTACAAAAGGTCCATGTTGTAACACATGACTGAATGATGCTTTGTAAGAGACACGATAATGGCACGATAGATAGTCTGATACATAGAGGATGTCGTTTTACCTAACAGCAGGTACAGACAGACTGCATGGGAGTTCTGAGATTCTTATTGCACACAGGAGAAGATAGTCAAGCTGAAGGACAGGCCTTGTTGATCACTGCATGGACAGACTTTAGCTGTGAAAACAAATCTCAAAAGGACTGAGAGAAATAAAGCATTCCTGATGTGTACAGATATATTTGTTTTAAATGATCATTTATTTCCTTCAGATTTTCTATCTGAATACTGGCTTAAATAAAAGAAAAAAGTGTAAACAAATCGGTTAAAGCTTTATATAATGACTGTATTTACTGCAAACATAAACTTGCTTAAAAGCTGACGAAATGGAATGTAAACTCCAATGTTAAAGAAATAATATTTCTGTTCTTTTAATTATATTATAACTACTCTGAAACTAGCCTTCAAGTCACTCTTAACATTTCACCAACATATTTCAGCTTATTTTGTAATGCACTCGACAAGTTTCATTACAGGAAAAGGATCTTAGATAAATAACTTATTAAAATGTCCAATGTACTGTGATTCATTATTTGTGTTAGGTCTGATTTTTTTTCAGACTAGCAAGTATGTTATTGAACAATCCAATTTTACATACGTTACTCACATTTAAATAATATTTTTAATCCTACTTGCTACAAAATGTAACATCCATGTATTAACAATTAAAAATCACTTGAAGACAGAGCCTAGTCGGCTGCAACAGGATTGTACTACATCCAGTGGACAAACATTTAAGCAGAGATCCTTGTTCTTCAGAAAATAAAATGTGGCCTATAAAGGGCAAAATTTACACAGCATACTTTGACACTAAACATGTTTTATTCAATCTCAGTAGTAAAATTGTAGCAATGCGTTTCTTCTATCTAGCATCAAATGGTATTTAGCTCATTTCTGACTAAGGATATCTATAATTCTTCCCTTTCTACCAACTCCGTCTGACATGAATCATAGGTGTATGCACATTTAATGTTTCAGTGTGTCCCTTTGTTTTATGAGACCTAATTTAGGTCAGTATTATCCATAGCTATCCATTCTACCCTTAAAGAAAAAAAAAACAGTAGCTGCAAGCCACTGATAATCTCTCATTCTCATGCACATTTTTTTAATTTTAACTATCATTTTTAACGTGGAATTAGACTACTGTTCACATCTAAGTACTGCATCAGTATTTTTAATTTCAGCCAATGATAATGAAAACTAGAAAAACTTAATTTAATTGGCATAACTAGAGCCAGTAGAGCAGCCTAGGTTCTAAAACACTTTTCAAGGAATCAAATGGAGGGCTGACTTTCATTAACATTTTGTTTAACCTATTAAAAGCACTGTCACCTAGGGTAAAAATGGACAACTCAACTGGTGTGTACTGTCGCCTTAGTAATATGTATTTAAGATCATTTTAGAAATAAAGTTCTTAGATATGTATAAAAATAAGTACAAAATGATACGCTCATATGGATAAAAAATAACTATGTACGTACAGTATGTATAAATCAAACAGAACCTTTCAGGCAATGTTCTGCTTAAAATATGTATTATTAGATGTCCCACATAAAGGCTCAACAACTGTATTTCAGATTTAAGTGAGGCTCATTCTGTCTAGTTTAACAGCAGAGCAACACTACACTCATCCCAAAACACAATGATAATTTTTAACTATGACTGAGCTTTGCTTATGCAGATTTCCATCTTCAGTTTTCAGGCACCCAGTTGGTCACAGAGAACACCCAAGCACGTCTCTGCCTCTGTACCAACTATGTGTCAGGCAGTGTTAGGAGGAACCAATAATGCCAACTTTTCGCAATATGTGGCATACTATATACACATTTAAGTGATTAGAGCAGTGCTTCCTTCACACTTCAATTTCAAGTGAGAATGAATTTTAAATATTATTTAAAAGCTCAATCATAGTGTGTTTATCATCACATGAGTGAATTCGCTTTATATTATTAGAAGAACCACAGGCACCAGCATCTGGTGCTTGTGCTTCTTCCAAATGACACGTTATGAACCTAGAACTTAAACACAGCCACATCGACACGAGCAGTCAAGCATATATGGAAAGACATCAACAAAAGTAGTGCATATCCTGTTAACGTATTGCCAATTTTGTAGGGCTACGCTGATGATCTCTTAAGTTATTACATGAATATGGCAAACACATTCATATACATGATGGCTTAAACGTTGTTAATGCATGGAAATGAACTCACTTTCCCTGTTTACATTTGCAGCATTTACTGAGATCCAGCAAGTCTCCTCACCCCCAACATTTCCAAGTGTCGTCAATCAGCAGGGTCCTCAGGTTCCACTCAAAGAAATAAAAGGACAGCTGACACTCAAGTTATTCCACAACTTCTCCATTAGGTTTTAGTGCAAAACAAAGCAGATGAGAGGGTGGGTATAGCTCAATTATTGGGGCTAATCTGCATCAGATGAGGTTCTTTGGGTAATGTTAGAACAAGCTGAATGACTGTGACCCAGATCCTCGATTAAAAACAAAACTTCCTTCTTCACAGAGTCAGGTCACTACAGACAAGAGATATTGCAAAGAATTACAGGAAGTACTTCTTTACCATTTGAACATAATTTCAAAAAGTGCTAGGGCGCTGTACAATCCTTATTTGATTGTCATTATTTACATCACTGTGTATACGTTTATAATTTTAACGTTTCCAAAAGTATGGAAGTAACAATAAAGGTATACACACAGGAGGTCCCTTCCAGTTTCCATGATCACAAAATAACCCTCGAGCTGCAGAAGTACAGTGAACTGTTAACATCACCACCACTCATCTGTTAGGATGCTCCAACCCCCTCCGTATCGTCAAAAGGAAGCAACTCAGCATTCATCTTCAACTTCTCTGATTGGTGGAATCAGGCTGCTAGTGGATTTGTACTGATTGACTTGATTGGCCATGTGAGTGCTCATGGGCTTGATTTGAATGTTCCTTGGGTAGGCATTTTCTGGTTCATCTGTAAACCATTTCTTTTCTGTGAGAAATCCAGCCAGAACAGGAGGGAGGAGAAGAGCAGGGAAGATGGAAAGAGCAGTATTAATATGTAGTGTTGACAGAGATAAAAAAAACACACTATGTACACAGGGATAAATGACACACATCAAGTACAAGGAGTGAAAATCCAGGTCGTTGGACCAATTTTTTATCTTTTGCTAAAACAACAAAGTATATGTAAAGAATTTACAGGCTCTAAATACACTACAGGATGACTACAAACTTAAAGAACAAGGTGTACCATGCTATGTTTCGGTGTTCAATAACATGGAGGGTCAAGTCTGCTGTGGGGTTCAACATTTTTTTTTTATTCTAACTTCTGGTAAATGAGACAGCATGTCAAAATACAGAGGACTTAAGCCATGTGTGGGATGAATTTCTGTCCTCATCCTGCTCAACTTCCCACAGGCAGTGTCATTTTCTAGCTCTCGAACATTTCTAACTCCGACTCTAATGTGAAAGTTGCTGCAGGCTCAAGAGTGTCAGCCAGCGAAGGCCTGCAGGCTAGGGTGTCACAGCACAAGCGTTTGATGTGAGTGGAGTTGTGCCTGCGGTGGTGCAACGAGTCAGCCACCTTGCTCTATTCCCCTGAGTTCACTACTGATACGAGTGCTTATGTCGCCCTGAGACATCCTCCGGCATGGCAAGAGTTAAGAGAATCAATTTCTCAGGGACTGAGTTTCTCATCATCTTTTCTTTTCTTATATTTTGATGAGACTTCCACCACGAGGAGAACATTTAACAGTCAACTTTCCTGGTTCGGATGACAAAGTTCTGATTGAGCCAGTTTAAACTGAGAGTTGAGTTAAGAGTTGAGTAGCTTGCAGTTTATTACATGAAGACTCAGGGAAAAGCAGTAGCTCTAATGTATCAAGCCTACTACCATCAAAAATTACCAAATTATTGTATAGAAATAATGTCAAAACACACAGGTCTTTCACACAAAAGATTAGCAATGAAACCAAACCTAATAATAATAATACATGAACGAGAAAATCAATTAGATAGTCAAATCTAGAGAAACTGATCAGATGAACTCAGGTATAGAGGTAAAAGGTAGAGGATGATCAATTACATGCAATGCTGGGGTGATCCTAAGCATGGCAATAGTTAAGCAGTAGCAGTAGCCATTTGCTTTCTACTGGAAAGCAAAGGTGAAATGTAGGCATGATTTCCGTTAAAAAGAAAGCATCCTCTCTCATTCCAGTATTCCACATGGACAGAATCATGATTAAAAGGTCTCACACAGGTGCTATATCATGCATAATTGTTAGCTTGCATACCTTGGCCCATTCTATTCATCCTTGTTGCACTTTAGAAAAAGAAGTGGTCTAAGTAAGTTTTGCAGTTCTCAAGGCGAGAAAGAAGTCTAAAACAAAGTTACTGACATGACCATATCCTTCATTTTAAGCTATTGTTTGGGGAAAAATCACTTCGATGTTAAAATATTTTAAATGTCATTCTGTTTATAGCTTGTTTTGTGATATACCCGACTGCATGTAAACAATCGCTTATAATTACATTGTATTCCTGTACAATATATTCATACATATTAATATTTCATTTCACTACATGCTATATGTACATACACTTATACTTCCATTTTAGGAGGGTAAAATACTGCAAAATTAACTTGCCCAGAACTATTCTATGAAGACAATACTTAACAGCTTCAACTATTTATCAGAAAAAAAGTATTTTTTTCCAAAACACAAACTCAATAGAAAATTTCCTTAAAATATCTACAAAACCATCACCAGATATTCTGTATCTGTAAGGAATTTGTAGGATCACATAATTTTACAAAACCCAACACTGTCTGAAATGCTCTACAACCACACTAACAACTTCAAAACTACCAAACACACAGCCAACACAAGTCAACACAGACATGCAACTGCAGCTCACACACAAAGACAATGAAAAAGACAACAGTCAGTGGACGTGTGCTGTCTATTCCTCTGCTATTTATAAATAGCCATAAGGACTTAGGTCATGTCAGAAAAGTCTTACAACTCTATACCACACAAATAACAACAAGAAATATTTGCATATTTTATATACAAATATTAGTGCACAAACACAGTCATATATCAATAATACACCACAGAAATACATTTAGAGGTTATTTTAAATTATTTTAAATTAATAATTCTAAAAACTAAACATGGATCTTTTAAATTTATTCAGGATAGAATTTTGTTCTCAAACTGTCCTGTTATTTTACTGCACCATTAATATAATATAGTTAGACATAGGCCAGTGCTGCTATGGTGCTGAATTAAGGAGGTAGCTGAGATGAGTCAATGCACTAATGGGTCTATGTGGGTTCAGTGCAAGGGTCACATGCACATAATCACAAAACAAATGCACAAACATGACAAGCAGCATTGGATACAAAAGACACACGCATTACTCTTTTTGTAATGACATCAATCAACAGCAATCAACAACAATCAAGCATTTCCATACATGAAGCACAAACACATATACAAAGAAAAGGCTAGATTTGGGGGTGTGTGTCTTACTTGTGTTTGTCGCGGGATTCGCGGGCTTTGCTGCTGCGATTGGGTCGGTTGGTAGCAGGGATGGAGTGAGCTGAGGAGCTTTTCTTGCTAGACGAGTGTGAGGAATGAGACGAGTGGGACAGGCTAGTTCGTGACTGACCTGCATTGTGATCAAACTGCATCAGGCAGAAGATCAGGTCAGTCGGGACCAGCTCAAACTCATAGGGAGGGTTGGTGATGACATATCTGCAAAGGTACATGAATCCAAGATAAGAAATGTTTACTATTATTCTTACTATTATTAGTAACTAAAATATTTGATAAAACAGTTGCTGTCTTTGTATAATCCCCTTGAAAATGTATTTCACTGACAAATAAACAAAGAAAATGTTTCCAATATTTGTACTGACCAACTTAATTTTGCTTTGTAATTATAAACATATTTAGAATTTAATGCCTGCAACACTAACAATGTTAGATGCATGTTTATCAGTGCGTTAAATTTCCTTTCATTTTATATACACTTTTTAATCATTTGAGGACTAAGTATAACACTTCTGCAAATTATAGATGTTTGTATTTATCCTTGTATCCTAATAGACTTTCAAGCTGCAGTTCCTGTTGCAGCAGCAAACTGTATTAAATGACTCCCAAACCATATACAGCATTTAGCAGACGCCCTTATCCAGAGAGACTTACAACTTATACAATCTTACAATCCAAGCAATCGTGGGTTAAGTGCCTTGCTCAAGTGCCCAACTGTAGCAGCTTTGCAGAGGTGGGACTTGAACCCTTGACCTGCTGGTTCAGAGTCCAGTACCTTAACCGCTAAGCTACCACAGTACCACAACCCCTGTCTATATTTATTACTACAGCATCATGGTTTCTCATGCAGTGCCATCTGAGTGCTTGAAGGTCAGACAGTGGTTTCCGGCCTTGCCCTACACATACTGTGATTTCTCTGGATTTCCTGAATCTTTTCACAACATTGTGTTTTAACTTCTTTGCAATCTTGCATTGAAAAGAAATTCTTTTGAAACTGACTGACAATTCTCTCATGAAGTTCTCTCAATTGGTGAATCAAATTCTTCTAATTTGTCAGTTAAATAATAGAAGTTCAACATGCATATTCCACACAGATAAGATTCAGGCCACACAACCTTGGGATTGAACATAGGACTTTATTGCTGTGAGGCAGCAGTGCTACCCACCGAGCCACCGTCCCACTGACAATAGACCACAGACCACGTAAATGGTGTTTTATGTGAAAAACACAACTCACCTTTTAGTGCACTGGCTTGGCGTACTCAGGTGTGCATCTCTTAATCTATAGATTCCAAAGCACAGCATGTTGTATGTTTTTAATGCTTTACAAAATAAGTCCCCATAACAGCCACCATCCTGAAGAGAAACAAAAGATGAATTGTTATTTTGGACCGCTGTTAATAAAAAAGATTGACAGTCCAACAATTTCTCAGATATTTAGAGAAGTAAGTCACAGTAAGTAATTTGGAATGCGACTTTGTAAACCAAAAAAACACTTTTGGTTTTAAGTCAAACGTCCAAAGACAAGCACTGGCTAAAAATTAGATTCAGTGTTATACGCCTGATAATGCATGTGAATATACAATGGACACATTGGTACTCAAAAGTATATAAAACCATTAGAATTTTCTGGATTTCTATATATTCATTTAAATTATGTATTGAGTGTATGTATGTATCAGTGATGGCAAGCAAGATGCAGCAGCAAGTTGCAGATGGGCAGCAATGTTCTTTCTGAAGAGCAGTGGCTTTCTTTTTTTAATCATGCCATGCACACAATTATTGTGCAGTGTTCTTCTGGTGGTGGTTTTTCTGAATTAGTGGAACCACTAGTTGGGAGAGTAGCAGTAGTCTTGAATTTCCTCCATTTGTTCACAATCTGTCTGACTGTGGCTTGCTTGAGTCAAAAAACTTTAGAGATGGTTTTGTACCTATTCTATCCTGATGAACGTCAATATCTCTTTTTTTGAGGTCCACAGAATTCTTGTTTGCTTGTCCCTTAAAACACTTCCACTAACATGATGTGGAAATCAGAATTTCATATATCCCTATTTTTTAACGAAAGGGTGCTCACTCACACCTGATTGTTAGCTTAGTGATTGAAAATACTTGCGCATCTCGTCAACAACATGCTTCAGAAGGAAAGGAATCAAACACATGGACTGGCCTTCACATTCTCCAGACCTGAATCCTCTTGAACATGTGTGGAATGTACTGGGAAGACGACTGGCAAACCATCCAATGCCTACCACAACACTTGAGTTGGAGGTTGCCCTGTAGCAGAGGATCTGCTGGACAATCTGATCCTGTCCATGCACAATTGCTGCCAGTGTATTTTGGCAGTCTTGGGTGATCATAAACCCTACTGAACAGTCAATGAATGGCACTCTCATCCAGTTTGACATGCTTCTGTTCACCCACATGAGTATGTCATTTGCAACATAATCAAACAACTTTTCATTTGCTTTTCTGATGATCTTGTTTAATGAAATAAAACAAAATGCTTCATATTCATTATGAAATATCCCCTAATGTTTATGAGCAGTGTATATACAGTGCATCCGGAAAGTATTCAAAGCGCTTCACGTTTTCCACATTTTGTTACGTTACAGCCTTATTCCAAATTGTATTAAATTAATCTCTTTTCTCAAAATTCTACACAAA
>JAUZSU010000910.1:246485-264427 GCA_034780255.1 Parotocinclus maculicauda
TGCCAAATTGTGCCCAATTTGTACACAGTGAAGGTAACGGGTATTGTAAATGTGGTTGGACGCCCTTCATTGTACACTGTTCTTGTGAATGCATGCATTACAACACGAATCTTGATTTACAACAGTACACCAGGTAAGTGATAAATATATTACAACAGTTTAATTGAATGTGGCCTATCTCATAATTCTGACATTAATCAAGTATGGTCCCTCAGCAGCTATCCACAATAATCTATCAGCCCTGAAATGAAAAATTCTGTATGACAGGAACATCAATGTCAAAGCAGATCTGTGCTAGCACGAGAGTGTATCTGCTGGTGACAGCGTTGGAGTGGAAGAGAGCAAGCCTGAGCACTGCACTCACTGAGTGGCACCAGAATGGAACAGCAGAATGGAATGCCAATTACTGGCTTTTACCTCGCTCCTGACGTGCCGTGCACCCCTTGCACACCCCACCCCTCGTAAAAGCTTTAACACGGCTACACTTTAAATATTTTAGGAATTTGCCCAATCTCATTTTGCTCTCCTGAACTGAAGGCCATTAATGTTTCAGAAAAGTGTCACGGTCAAACAGGCTAATCTACGTCAACGTGGTTGGGCTGCTAAAGCTGATCTGGAGAAACACTGACCATGAAAGAGGTCCAGATACTCTGCTTGTGCTACAGCTAAAACTAGCATATATTTGGCATGTAGGATCACTGCACTCATCTGAAGGTACTCAAAAGCACTTACACTCTGGTATAGGGAGATAGGGATTTTTAAGAACATAAAATGTTATGTGTATGTAGATAAAATAAAAACTCCAAAACAGCTACATTTAATCTAAAGCTAACCATAATAAAGTCACACTTGATATGAATGTATTCAGTCAAATAATGTGTTTTACACATGTTTCCTGGGGATTTCCTGGAATTAATCATTTATAAGAGTACTTTGGAAGGAATTCCACAGGACACTTGTCAAGATGCCATAATAACGTCAACAAAAGCCTGATGAGTAGCCCACTAGTGGAAAGATGAGTTAGTCTGAAAGCCTGCCTTTGAGGTAATAGCCTGAGGCTAGACCAAGCAGCTTCCTCTCTGCACCATGGCTGCAGGGTAACAAGCCTTTCCTTCTTCAGTCCTCCACAGGGCAGACTTTCATACAGCTTTTACCAGCAATTCACTAAAACCCACATTAGTGTGCCAACTAGAATTAGACATTTCTGTAGATTAAATATAGCAGTTCTCTTAAAACAGCTTAAACGTTGCACACAAAATTACATTATGAGCAAAACACAGACTATGGTGCATGTGCTATAAGTGTTATATGGTGTATTTATTTATTTCGGACTATGCTTAAGGCATTGAGTGAAGCATACACAACTGTTGACCTGCACAGTGCTTATCTAAAAACATACATGGAGCGGATGGATATTAGAAAATTTAATGCGCACCAATCAAGTTAGAAAAAGCCAGTGTGATTTGTTCAGAGTCAGAGATTAGAGCTTTGGTTTAATCCAAGTGTTGCAATCTTAAGATCCTAGCTGGTCTAAAGGCATACTTTGTTTTGTACATATGTTTAGATAAATTGACAATAAAGGCTGTCCCTAATTTGAGTTGGCACACACTCATAACAAGGCAGCCTTAATACACACTGCTTACAAAAAACAGGGGGATATTTACTTAGGGTTATTTAATTTTTAACATTAAAATTTTAAAATAGCCCCTAATTAATTATCCCCTATTTTTGTGAGCAGTATAGTTCAATAAAACACCCCAAAATGTGTCACAATACATACACAACAATTAGCGGATATTTTATTCTGAGATATTTGTGAGCAGTTTATTTAATGCCCAATCGACAACAATGGCTATTTGTGACAGGAGCATGGTTATAATGATACTATTCAGACACACCCACACTGGGGACAATTCAGAGCATCTTGACACATCTTTTTAATGTGGGAATAAACGGGGGTAAACAAATGTTGAGACGGTTATCTCTAAAACCGTGTTCTACACTAACCACTTAACATGTGTGGACTGTGGTAGCCTAGCGGTTAAGGTACTGGACTCTGGACCAGAAGGTCCAGGGTTCAAATCCCACCTCTGCCAAGCTGCCACCGTTGGGTTCCTGAGCAAGGCCCTTAACCCACAATTGCTTGGATTGTAGTATAAGGGCGTCTGCTAAATGCTAGAAATGTAAATGTAAACATCGAGCAGCCTATATATTTAGAAATTAAGTCTGGTAGTTTCAGTCAGTGAAATGGCAATCAGGTGTCAGTGTGCACCCTGTTGTATTTAAAGAACAGGCTGCATCTATCAAAGTCTGATCTTCACAACACACTTTTGTGAAGGTGCATTATGGCATGAACAAAGAGGCTACAAAACCATCTTTAAAGAGTTACGACTCTTTACAAATTATGTGCAAAGGGAGGAAATTGGAGGAAAATGTAGGAAGTAACAGTCCTCAGAAGTGGTCGACAAACAAATATCACTCCAAGAGCAAGGTGTATAATATCACAAAGGAACCCAGAGTAACGTCTAAGCACATAAAGGCTTCTCTCACACTGGCTTATATCCACCATCAGGATAAAACTAAATGTAACAGAGTACATGGCAGGGTTGCAAGGAAAAAGCACTCCAAATATTTTGCAGACAGATGACACCAAAAAAGATAAAAACCACAGAATGGGTAAAGAAGAATGAAATTAATGTTTTTGAATATTCAAGTCAAAGTCCTGAACATATGCCAATAAAAACATTGAGGAAGCACCTAATTCTAAGGTTGCAGTCCTTACTGCGCAGGGGGTTTACACCACATACTGAAAACAGAGGTTCACTTACTTATGAAAATATTCAAATTTTTCATCTTAGTAAGATTATTTAGCGACATTACTTTGAATATCACATAAAAAATGTGCGATTAGCATGCTGGGCTTGCACAGATGATATCAGGCTTTGGGCAAGTCATAATAACAGTGAAAACATTTAGTGCTTTTACACCCCAAGTGAATATTTCATTATATGCTGCATGTTTCACCACTCACCCCACGGATCCCTGTCACTTCCATCTCTCCACATCATGCTGACTGAGGCAGCGCACTTCTGCCAGGATAGCTACATCTCAGCCACTGTCAGCAAAGCCTGCCATTCACCACACAATCCTCTGTTCCATGCCACTCCCAACTAACAATATGCCATTTCTGCTCCAGCAACATATCGTAAAAACTGCACTGTTACTTTCCACTAGGGTGGGTGATGTGGTAAATATATATATATATATTTATATATAATAACAGTACATGATAATATTTATCAAAATCAATGTGATTGCAGATAAAATGGATCAGTATATCCAGTAAATATTATATCCAGTAAATATAATGGATCAGTAAATATTTTCCCATACTTAGTAAAGTCATTTACATACAAAATGTGCTGCACTGCATTCAGCTATACAAGATTAATTATGCTCTTTATAATGAAACATGCTGTTGGTCAGTGTTCTTTAAGCAATGGCAAAATCCATTGTCTGTAAGCATACTGTATATCAATAACAACATTAATCACAATACGACAAGATATTATCATATTGCCCAACTGTACTTTTGGATATGAGTATGTCCGTGTTCTATTGGCCTATTGAAAAACTGGCACACACATTACACAAATATCAGTAAATATATGGATATATTTTTTCAAATATATTGTTTTCCGTATGTCCCTTTATCTAGTAATGTAGTTTCTTGACACTAGACAAATAGAAAGAGCGTGGCGACGCCTATTCACGTTTGATAATATGTTTGAATCGTAACCTACCATGAAGCTTGCATGGCTGATAAAACGGCTGGCCAGTCATATTAGCTTAGCGGTTCTCTGTTTGTGCGTGTATGGCAGCCAGTATCAAGGTAAAAGGCGCATTCAAATAAGGGAAATTAACACAGTAAAATAAACTGAATGTGATTTGCAAATTTTCTAAATTCAGCCAATTAAGTTCTCAGAAGCAACAAGTAAAAGGCCAGGGGTACTTGAGGGGGAAAAATGATTTAAACTGAGGCCTCACCCCTATATACACTTCTGCAATTTCTACCACAGTCTCAGTGCTTTAATTCTTACAACTCAGTACAAGATTGTCTCAGCTTATAAAGAAGAAAAGAGCATGTTTGGTAAACTACATGCAACTTGTAAGTGCCTTGCCTTGATTCCTAAGTCCAGCGCAGTGGCTTAGATGTGATTTCGGAGTCAGTTTTAAGCAGAGCAGAAGTTGAGCTTCGAGCTCGGCTAGCTGCTTTTCAAACAGTGTATAACTATTCTAGCCCATCACTTGGCAGTCACAGACTTCACCAGTCCCTCTCCAGCAGCCTATGAAAGGAGGCTTTTGCTTTGAAATTTTTTCCCCATCATGCAAACTGACAAAGGCATGCTTTTCAAAAACCCACAGCCAATCTGTTGATCATTATTTATTTACAAAGGCCTCGAGGCATAGGGGTGTGTAAAACCCATACTTGATATAGTATAAACTCGCTGCTTTTTCTTTCCCTGGCTGTAGAATAAAGTACTGAAAAGGCTAACTTAAACAATCACATTGTTTGTTGTGCATAAAATACTTTTAGAGCCTGAAGCATTTAAAATGTGGTGTATTGACAGGCGGGCAATTGGTGTAGAAGTGCACAGGTCTGCAAATTGGTAATTTGATGTTTTGCTGCAGGGCGATGACTTGAAAAGCCTACACCTAGAACTGAGAACCTGTCAACCAGTACCCAAGCGCCTGCTGAATACAGAGGCACCCTAAAGCACAGGAAACTTTGACACTGCTTTGAAGCATTTCAAAACAGAGTAAATAACGCACAAGAATCATTATCACTCACAGATCAAAGTGACGATGCATTCATTAAGCTGGGACCATCAACTTGGTACAGAAAACTAACTATGAGCTTTTTTTTTCCTCGCCTTGTTTCAGTTAAACTTGTATAAGGTTGTATAGAACACTTGAATAGTGCAGCTCATGTGCCTGCAAGTTTATGTATGCAATATATTTTAAGTATTGGTTCATGGTTCATATATCTTTAATAATTAAAAAAACATATTTCAGAATGAGATATTTGACTACTTTAAATGGGAGTTGTCTTGTCCTTCTGACTCTCTTGATCTGGATTGGACATGCCTTTGCATTTTTAAAAGCTGTTGCATAGACATGAAGCTCCTGGCCACATGAGCAGAAAACAACCCCTTTTATCAGTCAAAATCAATTAGCAGCATTATAATTCCTCTGGACAGGATAAAAGGAAGGTAATATTTGAATTCATTTTTGATTGTGATGATACATCTCACATATGGCCTTAAGTACCAAAAACACTACTCACTGGGGCTCCTACAATAGATGACGAGCCCGAGGCTAAGTAACCATGCGGGTGTCTCTGATTGGCTGCTTCTGTCATTAGTGCCACCGCTGTTTAAGAACTACATGTGGACGAGACTGGAGGTGGGAGGGGGTTGACAGCTGAGACTTTAAAGCAAGAGTATTTTTCAAACAGCTTTTCATAGCCTCTTTCATGACAGAAATATTTCAGCTCTATCATTAAGCACTGACAGGCTGACAGCTTAAACGCCTGAGCCTTAGAGGGCTCCTCTCCTTGCCTTCGCTCCCTCTCTACCTCGCCACTCCTCCTACTCCCGCCAGCCCATCACCAGCTTTCCTGTCTCCCTGCCACTCTCTCCTTTCTTTTGAAGGCTGCAGGGAGCATCTCAAAATCAATGTCTTACCTCATCACTTTGGGCGAGCAGTTGGGTGAATTTCGCATGCCTCCATTGCGCTGCTTCTTTTTGGGTGACAGCGCTGATGGATGCTCGTCTTCAACTGCGAACACATGCAAAAAGCATCAGACTCTGGACAGCAGAGATAGTACTGTGTGCTGAAGGTGACATATTAAAGAAAACAAAAGCCAACACGCAATAAATCACGGCAAAATAATTCAGAAGCGACCTCCAAAGACAGAAAAAGTACACTGTTAGTAGGGACAAATGTACATTTTAGAAATGCACAAAAATGAGAATTGTTAAGACTTGAATTGATGTTATCCTCATTCTGCTCCACTTCGAAAGTAGACACCAGAGGATTAGCACTCTGCGTCAGTAAAGCGTCACCTGCTGCTGTAACCTCTTCACTGTGTACACTGGAACAATGCAGAACACATTTAATAAAGTAAAAATTATTTGGTCTTGTTTCTCACATGACTGCAAGGTAAAATGAATCCACATTATACAAACTGCCAAGTGTGGACTGTGCTGTGCATGTATCCTTCATGCAACAGGCACTCAAAACCCATTGAGCTCACTCATCCACTGTTGAAACAACTCTCATAGAGAAATTACTGAGGGGCTTATGAATGTCACCAGATTTCTTTCTACTTAATACACACAAATTGAGCTTCTTGAAGGTCAACATCAGTTTTTCTTACTCAAAGGAATATCACAGATTTAATAGTATTTGATAAGTAATGGCTTAGAAAACTAGGTAAAAGTGTTGTGTTAATGTTGCAAATCTATGATCTGCATAAACACTCAGTGGTCTTGTATGTTTAAGTTTATTTTCCTTCATTCATTAAATAATAATAACAAAAGAATAATATAAAATATAGCACAATAATATACAGTTCATATTAGACTATGCCAGTAGATAGAAATAGCTTTAAAAGTGAGAAAATGCTGTTACTCCGCTCAAACCACACTTCTGACTTGGATAAGGTGTTAAACTACACAACCACAGCACATAATTCATAGAAGACTTTTTAAAAGCACTGCCATCCTAACACATGCAGCCTAGGTGTTTCACTCTTGTTTTACTGTCAGCTAATCGCTCTATGGAAAAATACAAATTAATAATGTTCTGTAGAGGTATAAACCAAATGCCAACGTTTGACATTTACAAGCACACCATTGTGAGAGCAATGTGAAGCACTAATCAACTTTCAAAATATCACTCGCAATAAAGAAGCCATGCTGCAGCCCTTTGTTTCCCTGTAATGGGTAAGGAGTGAGTGGCTTGGTTGGGCTGTACCACATTGCTGCCCTTGCTCTTCCAAATTAGGCTGCCGAGATTTACGAGCTACACCAGTGCCCTTCAGTAAGAGGCTTAACAATGAAATAGCTCTACCTGCAGCATGACCGCTTCAGCAAGTCCTTAGTTGTTCTAAATTGTATTACAGCACCTTTACAATTTCAATCAAAACCGGATCAGTTCAGCAGAGTTTGATTGCTGTTCCAGACCACAGGCAACACTAACCACTGCTCTTTTGTATCTGTGGCCAAAACCATTCGACTACGCATCTGCTTTTCCTGGCTTAGGTAGAACTTTTTAAATGTGTCTGATTTAGATTTACTCTGAGTGACAGTGACAGGAGAAAAAGTCCTTCATCACATCTGTTCTACATTTCAGAAAATCTCTTTCTGTATAACATAATTTACTCATGTCCACTGTCGAAGCTGAACACTGCATGATTCTTATACTCTTGGAAACACGCACAATATATTCTCGCACACATCCACACAGCACTGGGAACAGTGATGTTAACTGCAAACTTAGTTCAGCGCATGCAGTCATGCCTGGTAAGACCCAAAGAGAGAAGAGGGTAAAGATTGGGGACTGATGCAGCCTGCTAAAGGGCCACCTACAGGACGTGGGAGGTCGAATGGAGGAGCGTACGGACGTGGAGGAGTGCAGCGAGGAGTGCAGAGAGGAAGAGATTGTGGAAGTGCTCGGGTGGTAGCGGTATTTTCCAGGCAAGCTGCAGGCCCGGTTCAGGCTGGCCAGGCTGAGACCCCTGGGTGGGGGTGGGACCAGAGGGAGCAGGCTTCCTTTACGGTTATTAACAAGGGCCACAGCAGAGCATTCCACCACAGAGTTGGCCAGAGTGTTTGGGACAGCCAGACCGGTTGCTAATTTAACCGTGCGATTTTGTAAAGTGGGTATTACTTCCTCCTTTACTGTCAAACAATGGAAGATAAAAACAATGAGAAAACAAATGACCATTCAGCACACCACAAAATGCAAATTATTAGTTTAACTTCTTAAATGATATAAAAAAAGGTAGGGTAAAGGTGAAAACACACCATTATTCTTTTGCTAAATTTCACATTATGCATTTTTTAATCCTAATGATAATAAGGAATTGACTTGAATATATATATATATATATATATATATATATATAAAATGATATAAAATGTTCAGGGATATTATTTTATGCTCTGCCTATTTTATTTACTGGTCTAGGTTTAAACTATAATAATATGTCTTAATAATTGATAATGACACCTTGGGTTATTAAATACCACTTAACCATTTCATATATACTGTACTTGATGCGCTCGATATTAGCTAATCCCACTTAGCATAAATTCATTAGGAGCATTGTCTTCACTTACACTCATCTACATAACAGAAAACACTGCACACTAATCCTGAGAACTTATGCTCCATACTGATCCAGCGCAGGAAGTTGAATTTCAGATTTATAATGAATTTTCACAAAACTGCAAATATTGATAATATTACACAGCACTGGATACAAAATAATGAACATATCTGTTTAAATGCATTTTAAAATAATGCACTTAAAACTATTAAAAAATATTCAACTGGTAAAATACACCAAATAGACAAATTTAGAGGAAGTCAGAAAGGTCTTTCAGTAAAAGCCAGAAACAAGGAGCACGGGAAATATTTCACATGGCATTATTGAATATGCTGCCTGCCACCAGATACCAGAGATACAACCTAATGGCCTCTACACAAGAGGCAAGAGGTTAACCAATATGTGGTGTAAGTGGAAAAGCTGCATCCGTCTGTTCCCCAAACCTTGCTCTGAGCAATAAATAGATGGTTATTTCTGCCGTCAGCTGCCGCATAGATTTAAATGCAGCCACGGATAACTCCTGGATTCATCTGGCTCCTGTCAAACACATGCAGCCTTGTAGAGTGAACATTCGCCGTGACACTTTCACTGTGGATTTACAATAACCCAGACGGCAACTGTCCCTCCCTGAAATGCAAATGCCGTGATGAAGTGTGATTGCAAACCTTTATCAAGGCAGCGCTACAATGTGGAATATGTACTATGAACTGGGTACTACAGCATTTCCCCATTTAAAGACATATATTTAGCATGGTTTACATTATTATTATTACTATTCTTTATATTATTAATAACATTATTTAATAATATACACATGAAATACCTCAGACAAACCCAAGCAATATGTGTTAAGCACATTGTACCCACACTACAAGCATGCATGTTATAATTAATAATAATTTGATATAGATCATATGAAAAGTAACAACTGTATTTATAACATATTAAAGAAAACTTGCTCTGCTATTTAAATAATCTGCTCATATAAAGCAGAACTCTGTTCTGGAGAGTAAGGGAATTACCTAATATCCATTCTGCTTTGAACCGAACCCCAGTCTCTCTCTGACATCCAGTTTTCGCTGGAGTTGTAGCGCCATCTGCTGCTAAAAGCAGCACAATACAAACACATCACTGAAACTCTAAACGTTCACTACAGGCCAAAAGTTTCTAGAACTATCTTTGCAAAAACAAAGAATAAACATAAACATTTCATGTTTGCATAAGAGTTTTGTAATTTTAGGATAAAACAGCAAGGTCTGTGTAACTGTAGCAGCAATCATGGACTTGCTGCTTCAGAATTACTGGCACTAGTGGTAAAGTTTGGTACAAATATTAAAGAAAAACCCACAGGGTTAATAAGATTCATCTTACACTGTAAATATGTTTTTCAAAATCCACCATTTAATTAAATATGCTGTAATTTTTCACAATTATTAAAACCCTTCTATGAATTCTTTGTGCAACCTTAGTTTGTAAACATCTCAGCATTAAACATTTAATGATACTGCAGATTCCAAATACAGTATCTGGCACTCCACAATTTGATTATATGGCCATTAAACCATTTTTATAGATTCAGATATATCGTTTGGATCATAGTCCCTGCTATAAGATCAAACGGCAACCCAGTTGTAGCATCCTGTACTTGATATAACGTATGCTGTTGGCCTTTTGGCCTGAAATGTTTACGCTATTAACTTTCCAAATAATACTGTAATGTATATAATACCTAACAGTTACGCCACATCTGTGTTCAACCTCATCTCCAGGTTGCTTCAACCTGGGGGTGGGGGTGGCAGTAAAACATAATGGGTGGAGGGTTGCATTTTATTAGACAAATTATAAAGGGCAAAAGCTTTTGCTACCTTTAAATGAAAATGTAAAAAAAAATGTGTTAACCCTAGTAAAGCAAACAGTCTGGTTACCAGATGTTTCTAAATTGTTGTAAGGCAAAATAACATTAATTAAGTTGAGGTCTAAGCTTAGTTAAGTTTAAAATAACGTAAAATCTCAAGGCATTAGGGCATGTTAATGGAAGACAGAATGGTTCATATAAGGGGTATAAAAATAGTAAGTAATATAATTAAGATGTGAAAGGAAATTGATGAATGGATTAAGGAAACGGATGGTTATTTTAAAACAACTTACACTAAACAAATCTCACTGCAAACATCATGAGTGAAGTTTAACATAAAGCACTGTAAAGCAATAAACTCTACTGTTACATATATACATACGAGTCCGATATTTGCTAAATAAGAACTTGACATGCACAACCCAGAAATGTTGCCTGTTTCTTGTTTCAATACCATTTGGGGGCATTTGACAATGTTATATTAAAAAAAGCTTGAAAAATAAATAGTCTTCATGAGAAATCGATTCTAAGTTTCCAAGTAGAGGTAGTCCATTTACAGATAAAAATCGCATCACATTCATTTAACACACCTAACCTTTAAAGTAGTAGTGTTTTATATGCAGTGTTATCTAGCTGGATCAGTAATACTGAACCATATTTGCGCCCAAATATGTGACATGGGAAGCAAAAGCATTCATCATTTTTTTTCGGAAATGTTGGTGCCATGACCTCACCTGAAACAATAGTGTTTCAGATTAAAAGACTGTATAAGCGTGAGCCATGGAAAAGTTTCCAAAACTGTCTGCGATGGAGTATTATTAAAAAGGGAGGGTGAGATGGTATGGGGCAGATACTGTAACTCTTTTGTCTTGATTAGAAAACGGTCCATTATAAGGTTTATTTTTTATAGCATTACTAATTGCAAAATGAATAAAAGAACAAAAGAAAATGGAACTACATAAGGAAAACATGAATATAAAGCATTATGAATGAAACTTTGGTGCTGGTGGCTGACTGACTATCACAGCAATCAACCCCCTTCTAACTCTTCACCCAAAGCCAGCCCTGTCTGTATAGTGTATAGGTTTTAACTTTTGCCTACATCTCTTTTACTGCAACAGAGCCGTTTGCTTCATAATGCTACACCCTGAATTATCTGACTACAATCCAGTGCAGAGGAATTATCATCGCAGACCCCTATCAATCTCCTGGCATTTACAAAGCCTTTATAGGCAGCTTTGGAGTGTAATACCTCAGGGACCAAAAGCAAAAGCACAAAAGCATAGTGGACAGGTTAGATGAAGTGAGCTAGATGAATGGAGCTGGGGTAGAATATGGAAAACAGGAGCAAACTTACGTGGTCTTGCATATCCATTATATTTAGATTTGGCTGAAGGAAGTGCAGATACAAATGAAAGGTTATAAAAAAGAAGGATGGCAGGAAGGAGGGGGAAGAGAGAAAGAGAGTAATGGTGAGAAACAATACACAGGCATGGATCACAAATCAGATGGACATTGATTTGCCTTCAGACAAATCAAAATCATTTATGAGATAAATGAAATGATGTGGATACAGAAGATTACACAATAGTAACAACAAAAGTGGGAAAACAGAATGGATAAATAGGATGAAAACCAAGCTGGTCATTGTGTGTTTACTCAGAAAGTAGCATTTTTGGAGGATGATCTTGATGCACACATCCTGCGTCTTACCCTAATTATACAGACTATTAAAGCAACACTTTAAGTCACTAAACAAGCATGATAACATGCATACCCTGCAATGTCTGATCAAAAATGTTCGTATGTAACACAACATCTAAATGAGGAGAAAGCCTCACAAGCTGTATTTGCTTAGCTCACACACACACAGAATATCACCGCTTGATGCACTAAAAAGAAACATAGAGCATGTTGCATGTGCAGTAAATAAATAGTTTTTGGTGAGCTGTGATGCATTTATGGGACACACTCAGTACCAAGCCACCTCTTGCTTTGTTGCTGTGAATACAGAGCCTGCTCCTTCATTAGAGATACTATATATATATATATATGTTGCCTTAAAGGTCAGAGTGTAGGGCTGTGACACAAGTGCTCAAATAGGGGCACCAAGCAAATCCTGGCATCTGTCGCTTGCGATCTGCAGGCACCGGACAACTGAACGGCCTCTTTGGTCAGCAGCTGTCCTGGGTGGCCGGCTAGGCTCCCTCCTGGTGGGAAAGAACTGTCAGGCTGTGTTTGCTGATGCACCAGCGGCACAAGAGAAATGAAAATGCAAACATAATTTCTATGTCAGGCTACATAAAGACTGACTTTGCTGAGGTGTGCTCTCCGAGGAGCAAGACAGGATTGGCTCTACAGATCGCCCTGGCCAACCCTGGCAAGCTTTCTGCATCATTCCCAGATCAGCACATACTCCTTGAGGAGAAGTGGCAGGAGTGGAAAAAAACATATGGCCCCAAGAGCAAAATGAAGCTTTGACCTCTGTCTCTTGTCTGTATCCATAAGCCTGCCTGTGGTTGTTTCTAAACCAGCTATGGCCAATATTCTGAGAAAACTACATGTCCATAAAAAGAATAAATGCCCTGTGAGACATCGGGCACCTCTCAGACTCTTTAAATCTTGTGTAATGAGAGGATAAGTCTGGGCAGGTAGAGCAAAGGGACTGTAATTGTCACTGTAACTTACAGCAGATGCAGTGAAGTCACTGGCAATGTGTGCGTTCCTCCTGCTGCTCGCACTATTCCATCGCATCAAACACTTTCTAATGGTGTGCTAGCTCTGCAGCTGTAATGATGGCTATACTACTTTGGGGTCCTTGTCAAATGCTTTTTGGTCTTAGGCTGCAGCTAACAGCAAAATAGATGCAGTTGTCTACTGCTCATGCATCTAATTTTCATACTAATAGTTCTTTGTCTAGCTCTAGCATTGAATACCATTAACATCCAGAAATTTGCCTGAAATGATGCAAAGAGTAGTGGGGAATAGCAGAGGAGGCTCTAAACATGCAGCACTTCTTGTCTAAGACAGCACGGCTTTAATGCCTTTACTAGCACACATTTCATACATTCCACTGAATTACTGTTTCCAAGGGAGCTGTTTTTATTTCAGCAATAACTGCACACGTATAAAGTGAAGGTATAACTCTACAGTGCTGTGCTTAGTGCAGGCAAGCTGTCATATACACTTTCTGACCCATGGGGAACAGAAAGGTTGGAGTATACAATTCTCATTTTACTAAACTATACTTCATCTAGCAGCCCACTGAATTAAACCAAGCTATCAGGCACAAGCACCAAAGTACAAACTGATTTAACTAACTCGACTGTATAGACGACTGTAGGTGTGCATTTATGTGCTGTGGGTACTGTCTGAAAAAGTTAAAAGCGCCTAAGAAATTAATTATTCAACAGTGCAATCAGTCTGCTGGAAGATTATCACAGGAAATCTGTTAGTTCTGGCAAAACAAATCCCATGCTTAATAGATAACTCTGAAGTTAAACCAAACATACTCTCAATTCAGAAACAGCTCATGAAAAAAGAGCATAAAAGGATGATTCTGATTTCTCAGAATACAACATGATCGGAAATATATTAGTAACATGTAATACCGGGTATTAGTGAGTGATCCCAAATGAAAACATAATACACAAAGTCCAAATCATCATAGCATATTTGACACTAAACTAGCAGTGCAGTTCAGAGGAAAAGTGAGTGAACTGACCCCTGCTTTGATAAGCAGCCCATGCCACTGCCAGGGCCTAATTGATAGACACTTTAGTATTTCACATCTGTTCTGACTTAATAAGATTGTCCCTCCGCAGCACTGAGTTCCGCACAGCTAACTGCCACAGTCATTCTGACTCTTTCCTACAGCCCAAATCACTGCAATCTCAATTGAGTTTCTGCCAGGGGATCTCCTTTTAACTTTTACATTGAGCCAGACAGTCCCACTGTGGTATACAAGGCATTAAATAAAGGACATTGACTTTTTCTCTTCCCCGGTTGCTGGCGAAAAGCATTGAGTGGGTAGAGGATTAGATCCCATGACAAGAAGAGAGTACTCTGTTTGCCAACTCGATTGTGTATTTCATTAAAAGCAAATTCTCAGGGACAAAAATGGTTTTCTTTCAGCATTTGGAACATCATGGACATAATAGCTTATGGTGAAATAATCATTTTCCAAGAATAGGGCCACAGAGGAAAATACATTTTCTGTTTAAAGACAATGACTTATCATGGTGTTTAACAATAAAAATGTTGAAAACATAATTTAAATAGAAACTGAAATGGCTTCACGTTATTACTACATTTACCACTATTACATTTCTAACTTCATCACAGCCCATTCAAATGTTTTGCTAAATATTCTAAACCATTTATTCATTGCCCACACCAAGTATTTGCATCACAGGAAAATATATATAGTATTTTTCATAAACTGTTCCCACATGCTTTGAGTCTGCTTTTTTGAGGGAAAAGAAAGTTAACAAGATGTCAGTAATGTCAACCTGAAGGATCATAAAAAATTATTATACATTCAAATCAAAACATCAATATAACAAGAATTGCCAAATAATCTTTTGACATTCCATTGAACAGATACACAGAAGCCTGTTTAGTAGAACAATGACTACGTCATGGCACCAGCACAGCACAAGTGCTCCACTAACACAGCATGCGGCAACATGCCTACCACCTATCGCAGCACCATAACAGAGAAGCCACAACACTGCCACTACCACTAGACCACTATACAGAAGACCATATTGATCCATGAACCACCACACCCAACAAAACACCTGAAGAGCCACAGATAGGCAAACGAAGAAGGCACACAACAAAAACAGAATCATATTAAATAAACACATGGAAGACATCACATACACCGACACAAGTCACAGACATGGAAGAACATGTGGGTTGGCGATCAAACTTACAGGCACGTAAACTGGTTGAGCAATCATGAACAGAGACAGAAGAAAGTGGGAAGGCCCTCTGAAGGCTGTCCATGTTACTATGTACACTGCCTGCCATGCACGAGCAGTCACGCTCAGAGCACCCGCAATCAAAACAACATGCCAGTTTCATTCGCTTGTAGACGGACATCTTGGCTACAGTCATGTGTTGGATGAGAGGAAAGGAAAAGCAGCAGGTTAATGGCAAGGAAAAAAAGTTCATCAACCAGGGATGTCTAAAGGTAATTGTAATAAAGGAAAGTGCAAAGCCTTAGCAGCAAGCCCTCACAGGCTTGACCCTTTAATGGGAGATGGTCCTGTTCAGCTATGTAATAGATGTTCCTGAGCATTTTGGAAGGTTAAAATCACTTTCATTAAGATTTGGTCAGATTTTACTAAAAGATTTGGAGCTTTTTTAAAAAACAAACATTTTGTTTGTGACCTGTTTGGCAGGAATCAGTCTTCTCATCAGGGTCAAGCCGTGCCCTAAGGCTGATCATGTCATAAGGGTCAAATGGTCAGATATGACAGTAAGATCAGGGGATAGGGGCAGGGGGCATTCAGGCAGATAGGGATGAGTAAATGCTTGTAGGAGCAAAACTCAGTCCATAAGTTGCCTCCTCTAAATTTTGAGGCGAGGAACACGTAACTGTATCCCATCATGCAGCAGCAAGGCCCTGTCAGTGGCACAACGCTAATACTACAGGCTTGATTCTTGAACTCTATGAACTCATCACACCACTCCCACTCAAACCACAGTACTGAACTGATTGGGAAATATGTGTGGACTATTGTAAATATGTTACTGTAGTCTTTCTCAATGTTTTTAACAGCATTTGATTTATGACTGCATCATTTGTGCATTGTTTGTACACTTTGTATTGTGTGTGGGGGCATGTGTAAGTGTGTTTGTCTAGGGGGAGTGGTGGTAAGAGGCTATACATATCTGATAGCTGTGATCCTGCCTAAAACAAAAGGTGAAAAAAACAGTCCCTGGTACTCATTCTCACAGTGCAGCAGTGTTAACAGACCATAATCAAGTCTGGCACCCTCGAAAGAGCTTGTGATCTGCAGGGAAAATCCTGCTTTCGGCTGCCATCTAAGGACATTAGTTTATATTAGCAAACCAATCTTTGTAACTTGCCAGCGAGAGAATGGGGCACATTACTTAGCCTTTGTGACCACAACCTCAGGGACTGTTGTTCCAGTAAGATCATGCATAACAGCTGAAACTATGAATTATCAGCATGCAGAAATGTGGACTGTAATCAGCTGTTTGATTTAAGATAGAAACAGTACAGAATGGCACCCCGCTGTTCAGCAGTGAAGCTGAGACTTCGTGCTGTCATGCTGAAATCTGTCACTTCAGAGGTTTTGGATTGGCATTCATTCAAGCACAAGTCATGAGGACATGTTAGTCATAGTGACATGGAGGGAGAAAGACACAAGACAACATGATGATGTGAGTGATTTAACTTGGCTACACACAGATCCTGACTGAAGCCTCTTAAATATAGTAGCCATATTTAGCAAGAATGCTGCTGGCAAATCGTTCAACCAATGACATAAAAGAATCCGACACCCTACAAAACCTACAGTACCAAATATCAAACATAGATATAGAAATTGTTCTAATGATGGCAATAATGTCAGTAACTGCTGCAGTTAAACACAGAAAAAAACATGGGCTACACGAAACACAATGTCTTTTCTCAAAGGAAAAGCTTAATAAAGCACATTAACTTACATTTAATCACATCACCAAAACACAGAACGCACACTGACTACAAACATGAAGAAAAATACAAGGTGAAAAAACTGAACATCCCATTCCACTGGGAGACACATACTGTATAAAGAAAGCCAAGTGACAAGTGAGAAAAACCTTGGTGTTCACACCAAACCAAGCCCTATGCTGACAGCATTCTTGCTAAACAGTACTGGGAGTGCCTCACTGTTTCGGTCCTACTTTACTCAATTATAGATCTACTCCGCCATCTACAGGCCACTTACTGTACAGCAGAGAGGTCAAGCCTGCCGCCATGACTCTTGACAGGTATTCCAATCACACGTAGTGAGTAAAAAAGGGACCAAAATACCAAAAGGAATTGAAATACCGACTTGGGTCATTTCAATTCTAAGAACAATGATGAGAGCAGTGTACATGGTCTGGGCAGCAGGGGCCAAAGACGACTTAATGAAAAAGGGAACAGAATTTCAAATGTGTTTTGGACACAACACTATATACGAATTTGCAGGACTTCCCAAAGGACCCTCTCAACTTTCTCAAAATACAGCAATTTAAATCTTGTCTCTGACAGGAAGGGAATTGGCAGAGCTTCCTCTCCTCTTTTAAGTTTATTGTTTTTACTATATCAACCTTATCGACCATTCTGATGTTTTTATTTTAAAATTTTTATGTTTTTATTAATTCTGTTGCACTGTTGCTATATCTTGTCTTTCAGAGGGTTTTGGTGTGTGTGTGTGTGTGTGTGTGTGTGTGTGTGTGTGTGAGTGAGTGTGTGTGTGTGGGGGGGGTAAAGTTAAGATAAAATTGATTTAATTAAACACACTGGGTGTGTTCAAAAAGGGTTATTAAGGCTTGTCATGTTTCTCTCACTGAAGTGGACCTTGACCTCGATAATTTGTGGTGAAACAGTGGGAGGTAGGGCAGGACTACGTCTGCTGTATTGCTGTTTTGGGCTGAGGACAATGTTGAACAGATGATAGG
>JAUZSU010000910.1:286735-301066 GCA_034780255.1 Parotocinclus maculicauda
CACACACACACATACATACACGTATGTTTGTATATGTATGTGGCGTGTTTATGTGTGCGTGTGAAACAATTCATTTAATTGTCTAAAAACCTGATCACGTTTATGTCATATTTATGCATGAATATAGGACCCTCTGAAGTGTTCAGAACTTTTTCAAGTCAAGGTTTTTGTAGTTAAAAAAACTGCTAAAATTAAAATACAAGTGAATTAATGCTACTTTTAATACACATTCGGGTCAATAACACCATTGTAGACTATTCTGGTCTAACATTCTTTTTAAAAGAGCTTTCCTGTTAGTGCATTCCTGGTGGTAAATCTTCGTACGTCAATCACATAAAAGATAGGAGAATTCACTAAAATTGTATAACAAGCAAGGTAAACAACCTTTGTAACTAAGATACTTTCAATTTCTGTGTCTATAATTTTAGGTTTATTCATGTGGTTCTTGCCATAAAATGTGTATTTAAGTGAGACAAACATCGCTTGTTGTTTGTAACTCTTATATTTGATTTAAAGGCAGTTGAAGTTCTGATTTAAAAAAATGTGCTCTTAAAGTTTGCTCTCTTTTAAACAGGGTTGCTGTTGACTGTGCAGAGGTCTTATGCCTGAGCCTTTCACATGTAGCTTGTGCCCTCTAGTGCAGCACAGAATTACAGTCAGTATTCTACCCCCTCTCTCTTTGTTAAAAACCAGGGATCAAGTACCAGGCTTTGAAACAGGCGGTTAGCAGGTAAACAAGGGGAAATCATATGCAGAAATGAAAGATGGCTTCGGTGAGAGGTCACACTGAAGACACACCAGCAGGATATTCATACTCAAATCTGATTAATGCTTCAGTGCAGAGAGGCACGAACAAAACTAAACAAGCATTTTTCATTCTTTAATTATCAGGATTTGTAACACGCAGAGAAAGAATTGGAGGAGGACTCAAAACGGAGGATTCACACAGTGAATGTGACAGCACTGTAATAACTTCAATTCTTCAAAATTAAGCTGCACTGATTTACTGCTGGATCACCTTACTTACTTCTCAGACCTCAGGTGTGAAGGGGGAAGTGGATACCCAACACTCAGTGTCCCAGAAAGACCGGGAGAGGAGTGGTTGGTTGACTGGAGGATTAGGATGGGAGGATAAGATATAAAGCAATGGCTCCTAGGATGAAATGGTCAGAGTTAGCAGTCTAAATGTTCCTCTCCCACTGTCATAAACAGCTTTGCTCTCACGCTCAGAAACGACCTTCAGAGCTGGTTTGTAAAAGTCTTTACGATGACGCGGAAAGGCTACGGAGATCCCATGAACCAAACCAGAGCAATATTTATGCTATGAGTCAGAGGTTGCTCTAGCTGTAATGAATAAAATATTAGATGCATGATCAGATGGACCATTAATGGACAATTTGACAGTAGTGAGTCACAGGATTGTTTTTGATACATGCCATCCTTTAGGCCGTGCAATATGATTAAACTATAAAATAAATAAAAAAACATCTCACCTTAGCATTTAAAATGCCCATTGCTATCAAAACCTCTTTGCACAGCAAAATCAGAAATGAATATCAGACAAGATATCCAAGTAATATATAGTAGACTCTCTGCAATCTTTTGTTGCCAAGTTAAGTGTGTTTTGAGGTATAGGTTAGTGTTATTTATAGTCTTGCCTGTAAGCATATTAAGATTTTCAAAAGGCCAATAGATATTTAAACATAAATAATTAAAGAGAAAGATCGAAATAGGATAAAAGCATCAAAGAATTGTCTAATAGTCTAATCAAATGTCTAATTTCTGATGCAATAAGATCCAGCATTCTCAGGTCAATTCAACGACTTACATACATATACTCAGCATTACATAGCTATATCTCTACACCGGATGCCATGGCACACGAAATATATAACAAGCTTATTTACTCATGTTGGATGTTGAACAGCAAAACCTGATTTACTAACAAACTGCACTGGCACTTTCTGACTCAAATAAACAGAGCTTTATATTTTTAAAAGTGAGATCCCAGAGGTCTATGTGTGAACCTCACCAAGTTGCTGATTTGGCCTAACGGCGCAGAATCAAAAAAAGCTGTTATACCTGTGGTGAGGACATGGAGAGCAAGGGCCTGCAAGTGCTTGGCAGGGTACAGCTGTCGACCACCTCCATAACGCCTTCTAATCAGCACTAATTGGCACTTGCGATGGCACACTGAGATGAGCGCAGGAATAAAGAAGCACACAGTGGCTCAGGGTCCAGCCACTCTACATCGCTAAGTTGGACAGCCAAATGTACACGTTTGTGTGTGAAACATCTGCTGCCAAACTTTAGATTTGTGCTGTTTTACAGGAAGGCTTGCTTGCTTAAGCATCTACTTGGCTAGAGACATGACATGTTCTAGCAGAGTGGTACCTTTTGGCAAGCCTGGAAGAGAATAAAACAAAAACAGAACGTGACACTATAAACTTGTTAGTGTTGTTCCTTTTAAGTGTGCAACATTTCACTCGTCTGTGAAAACTATTTAATTTAATCAGCAAGGTCACAGAGACCCATTTCATTAAGCATGGCAGATTTACTGGGGCTACGTTTAAAGGCAAAATAGCGCTCAGTGATATCAGTGATATACAAGATAAAATATTAATAATTAGCAAAAAGCCAAGAGTATTGTGTAAATACAGCTCTCCAAAAATCCTAATTTGGTAGTTATCTGGAACATTTTAAAATAATAGCTTTCAGGACTTCAACAGCAACATTAACCAGTGGCTCTTTTCAACTATATTTTGGCAGCTGTCACACTTTCTGCTCAGTGTTTACCTTGGCAATACGTTTTCCTATTATAATAATGAACCACTGGCTATACTATCTGGAATTCTTATGCAAACGAGTTCTACAAGACATTGTGAAGCAGCTTTTTTCTTATTACGCAGTCCAAAAGTTGACAGCAATCAGGGGCGTCACCAGACTCACTTTTCTGGGGCACAGTCCCAATGCTGTGCCCTAGTCAAATCATGGCAGTATGGATGGTTGAGCAGAACTACAGGACACTGCACACAACTTCCCTAAAGTCACAACATTTCCCATAATGCCCCAGCATCTTTCCAAAGACTCGAGTCACCATCGTCAGAGCCAGTTTCTTTTCATGGAGTAAATATCCGCAAATATTTAAAAGAAAATTTGCAAAGATTTATATAATAGTTAATGAAAGTTCAAAGGTGCAATGCTGTGCAAAATCTTTAGCAAACGATTTGTCAGTGCATATTTTGCTGATTCTTCATTTACATTTTAGTGGTCATTGCACTTTGAAGTTCTACAATCAATGTAGAATCCAGGCAATTCTGAGACAAGTGCATTGCTTAATGGCCCAAATGTGGCAACTAGGCAGTTCTGAGTCTTGAACCACAAGACTTTCTGGTGAATATCCAAGTGTTTTAACCTCTACATTGACATGACTGCATGGGAGGTGAATTACCATGGACAAACCATGTACCATTAACATCTTTGAAAGCAACTGAAAATTATACGGCAACATGAACAAAATTTAGCAATTTAACCATGTGTGTGTTCCACCTCGAAAAAAGTATATTTCTGATCTGACACATCTAACATGCCAAATAGCTAATCAGTTATATTTTAAAAGAGCAAGAATATATTTTTTTCCTAAGATTGCGTTAAGCTCTGTAAATGCCTCCAGAATAAAGCTATTTAAGAGTACACATAATTAACCAAGATGGAAGTGGTCCAGTACTAATACTGCAGACCAATGTCTCTCATCTAACTCATACTGAAGAAAAGTTCTTACAGCCAGCCTTCAGACTCCCAATACATTAAATGCCGAAGAGAACTCATTAGGTGCTTGAATCAGTAAATATGTCATGAAGACCTGACTTCAGCGGGAGCATGAGTGGTATTAATAATGAGGTATTACACCAATGTTTCACTTACTTTCTTATGCAGTCAGATACAGTCAATATGTAAGAAAAATCTGAAAATACTCAAGAGGCCAGAACCAATTGTTTATAAAGCAGGAATGGCGTGTCAGAAACAGTGGAACCTGCTGAAGAACATTTGGATGCGGTTACTACAGTGCACGTTACTGCTGGGAGCCATAAATAATAGCTGAACAACAGGTGCCTTATGCATCTCTGTAGATGCTGATAATAGGGTGACCTACATATTACAGTGAAAAGTCACTTTTAAGGATTTCTGACATGATATCACACACCTGGGCTTATGAAAATTACTCTGACCAAATGCTGAAGAAAAGTTGACCAAAACTGTGTCACTAGTATACACACTGGTTTTTGCTTAATATTTTATTCTAGACTAAAACAGAAGTTAATTATTTGTTATAGCATATGGGACGGTGATATCAAAGCAGTTAAGATACAGGAATAGTAAATGTTTAGTGTTTTAGCTGTGCCAAAGCTACCATTGTTGAGACTGTTCACTTTAAGACTGTATCAGTTGTATCTTTGGATAAGGATGCTTCCAAGGTTTAGGGATAGGAGTAAGCAATAAAGTGAAGAAAAAAAAATAAAGTGTCATCAATACTTTAAATCTATTTCTAGCCTCCTGTTTACAGTTAGCTTTGTAGCTATGGATGAGCTGCATGCCAAGCCACTGCCGGTTAAGACAGAATAGACTGCAATATGGGAAGCAATATGGTATATGTAATTTAATACAACCATAACCAATTTATATACTACTCACAAAAATGAATATATTACTAAATGAAAATGATGTGATTACAAAAAAATAAGCATTTAATTTTATTTCATTAAACAAGATAAACAGAAAAGCAAATGAAATGTCATGGGGCATATTCATGGGGGTGAACAGAAGCATGCCAAACTGGACGAGAGAACCATACATTGGCTGTTCAGTAGGGTGTATGGTCACCCAAGACTGGCAAAACACACTGACAGCGATGGAGCATAGACAGATTGTCCAGCAGTCCTTGAGGGATCCTCTTCAGATTCATTTTGATATAACCTCTAATTTACATTTACATTTTACAGCATTTAGCAGACGCCCTTATCCAGAGCGACTTACAACTGATACAGTCTTACAATCCAAGCAATTGTGGGTTAAGGGTCTTGCTCAAGGACTGTGGCAACTGTGGCAGAGGTGGGATTTGAACCTTGGACCTGCTGGTCCAGAGTCCAGTACCTTAACCGCTAGGCAACCACAGTCCCACATTTCTGTGAGCGAGCGTGCACGCACACACACCATATATGCTTCACAATCAGCATGGGTGGGCATTTCTGCGACACGGGTAGACGAGGCTATCTCAGTAAGTCATATGCCAATTTAGCATACTCTAACACACATGTCTGGAATGTGGGAGGAAATTGGAGTACCCATAGAAAACCTGCAGAGGACATGGAGTCACCACATAGTAAGGACCCAGGCTGCTCCACCATCCACACAGACCTATGGTTTGTATATTTGTCAACTTACAGCACTGATACAATTTAACTAGTACAAAAGAAAAAAAAAATATTGAACCTCAAAATAGCACCAAAATAAGACTTAATATGAACTATTATCTATAAAACTTACCAATTATCCAGTATGTCTTACAGTGTGGAGACCAGATGTTTCACCACTGAATACAGCATCTGACTTTTTGATTTCATTCATCTAGTTACAAACTTCAAGCCTAAATATACATGATAATGTTTTTTTCTGCTTAGTATTAGATTGTGTAAAACCAAACCATGTCCACCACAAAAGACATTTATTTTTCTTCAATATTAATCCATAGTTCACATTTCGGCTCTCACTTGAGTAAAAGCTCCACCCACTGTGTTATTGTACGTATTGTTTTAGATGTAGTTATTTGCAAACTGCTAATGGTTTGGAGATGCTATGTGAATGCAATGTACCGCTAAACATTTTTCCAATGTCACGTGATATGCAGCTTCATACTGGCCAGCCTAATAGATAGCAAGCAATAAATGAACTGCTTTCTGTTCTGGACCATAATCTCTCTACCTAATTTAAGGTTCATATTACATGTCATGGTAGGAGTGCATGGGGGGAAGTTGATGATTAAAGTTATGCTGGGAACCGGTACCCTGCCATTTAGTAATAATTGAGAGGTCAAGCAGTGATTTGAGGGAGCTTGAGTGATGCCGTGGATGTTGGAGGGGAAGAATGTTCTCTTTGAAGATGGGACTCGGTGAATGCTGACAGTTTTCTAGTGCTTCTCCTTTGAAGGGAAAAACTGAGTGAAAAGCCAAGCATAGCAAATAATAGTTACATGAATCTCTCATCATAAAGGATCAGAGCATAAAATAGGATTTAACCAGGAGTAAAACTATACACACATACTTTAACACACCACAACAACTACCAGGACAAGCATGCTCTTAAAACGTGGAGAAATCTTCAGACTAGGCATGACCAAAGAGAGAATATTCAGTTACGTCTGCCTGACACCTATCTGAGTTCTTATATGGGCACAGTGCACAAGCCTTCAATAATTCCACTGTAACAAAACAAATAACATTCACTGAAACAAAAGTCCTTTTTTGTCACAAAGTTGATCTTATGTAGACACAATTTAGCCTTCATAGTTTTAGTCTCTTTACTGAAGACTGTAATAAGTGATGCACCATGCAGAGAACATGGCCGAGGTATTCAGTATTTTTTTCACAAAATCTAATAAAATATCAATAACAAGACAAGCATCTTTTTAATGGCACTTGGCAACAGCTTGTCTTATAGGTAAATGTAGATGAATAATTATTTTTGTACTCCTTATATTGTGTCGATTTAGTAACAAAATAATTTCCATATGATTAAAAAAAGAGTTTGTTTACTAAAATGTGCCACAGAGAAGTTCTTGGTCTCCCCAACACCACAGTTTTACTAGTTACAGCTTTGTATATTGCTAAAGCAGCTCGCTTCATGTTGCATTTAGGTATATACATTGTTTTTGTGCGCAATGTATACATATAAGTATAGAAATTATGTTAATTATTGCAATCCCCAGATTGCAATTGAAAACGCTGAAAAAAAACCTGAAATAATCAAGGTTAGTTGATAGTAAAGTTTTTTATATCATTTCCATGATTTAATGAGTAACTTAAACACAGTAGAAACAATCCAGTAAGTGCATGGATGGTGATTTGTTCTAACCAGAACACTCTTTTGAAACGGAGCCGTGGTCCATTTTCTAGGTTAGCAGCAGGGTCAATATACAATATTATATGTCTGACATGATGTAAGATTTCTTTTTAAGACATATTGTGATCTTCTCACAATACATTTTTCACTACAAAGGAAACATGACAAGGCTATTCAGAATGATACCTTTGACGGACATCACTCTTTTTTTCTTTATATAGATTTTACAGACCTAAGGACATAAAATCACAATGGTCTTCATTGAGGAATTAGGTGTGAGGCAAGGACCTAACACTGGGTAGAGATTTTGCTGAGCCTGAAATCTGCACTGGTGAGGCTCTGAAGGCTGGGAACAGGATGTCCACCTCTCAAGGTCACTTGATGGACAATGTACAACGAAACTGCTCCAAATGAGCCCTGACAGCCGCTGCGTATTTATGGATAACATGGGAGAGGCTAACTCGCCCCCTTTTCAGTTTATGCCTATTAGCAGACTTTCAAACCTATTAACACCTAAGCAGCCGTTTAGGCTTGTTTCCAGATGTGTGCTGGCAATTAGGTGGATAAAGAAAGTCACGTAATGCAGGAAAAGATTTACAGTGGGTTTAGAAAAGAATCTAACTTAATGGCTATAGGCTAATTGCCAAAAAGTCCATTTGTTTCCTTGTTTACATCAGGAAAAAGGGATACACTAATAAAACATACTGACGTCGTTTTATTTTGACTGTTTTAACAGAGACTCAGCATAGATTATTAGTATGCATATAGCTGTCTGGTAATCAGTGCTTTATTTTATTTCTGTTTAGATGACCCATGGGGGTAATAAGGTGTGGGCGCACTCTGATCCTATGCTTTGCCCAGATCCCAGCACCATGAAGTTGGCGCCAGCCGGATTGGCTTGGCATTCTGATGTGGAGTTCTTAGTATCATCATCTTCAAAACTGAAGATGTAAGGCCTATTCCAGCAAATTAAAACACTATAGAACGGGAACCACTAAGTTCAATTCAACATATATAAAATTGATACCAGAATCAAGAGAGAAAAGGGGGGTAAACAACAAAACACATTTAATTAAAGCTGTACCCTTCTTGTGTATCAGACACATTAGTTTCCCCCTTGAGTTTAACCTAGAATGATTCTAAATATTCCACACATTTCTGAGTGTGCTCAATAGACTTCATGCCCCATCACTGACCATGCAGCACCAGGAGCAATAAGCAGACAAAGTAAGCCACACATGACACTGAATAGGATGCAGACAATGAAACATTTCATAATAAGAGCAAGAAGAGCAATCTATGAAGGGTCAGCCAGTGGGAGCAGACCTCATACATCATATTGAGGTTGGATGGCATTTTTAAGTCAGTGGGAGACTAAGGGACACTAAACTCTACGGGAGCCTAAATTATTTACATCAGACCCAGGATGAAGTTCAGGAGACTGCTTTAAGTATATAATGCACTGAAGAGGCGAACTATTGATCGATTAATTAACTGATTTATGTGGAAAGTAATCGACTGCCAAATGATCCATTTGGGGAGCTCATTAGTTACAATGAATTATTTATACCTGAGCTGAGTCATGATGTTAGTGTGCACATGTTCATGTAAGCATATCCTAAGAGACAGTAAGATAACAGTGTAATAGTTTACATAGTACTCAGTTTTAGTCCATAATATCTGTTCACAACCTAGAATCAGATAAAATAATTGCCACAACAGTCACTGTTACTAGCTAATAGCTTTAAGGTGCCTGCATTTTCTCATCAGTGAAAGCCTGAGACAAAACATCTTTAGGATTACATATCTCTCAACTCATTCAAAGCACACCGTTTGACCATCCAATAGGGCCCTGGGGAATCGAGTGTGTCTGGTGTTCTGGCTTTTACTAGTCTGTCTGTTAAATAAGGCCAGTGTTTGCACTCTTCAAACACTCAAGACTATTTATAGAATGCCCCTGTGGGACGATAGGGTTAAATGAAAGAAAAACCTGTGTGTCTGAAAAAGGATTTTCGGGAAAAGAGCAGCTTCATACTGAGGTTTGACAGCAAAGCAAGAGCCATTTAAAACTGAACACACATCCATGGTCATGACCAGAGGCTCTGGGCAGCAATACAGCTGTGCAGATCTCACACATCACTCTAGAGGTTGATGTTTTGAGGTTAATATCCTGGCACTCGCTACAACAGTTTTACAGCAAAGCTTGTGAGGAAAAGCAGACGTCACAAGCTCTAGCAGTTTTTCAGCATTATTTCTACAAAAATTTCAGAATATAAAAATTATTAACAGGTGCTGGATTTTTACTTTTAGAAATCTTTTTTGATTAGTATTATGTAGTATTAAATAATCTGCTTAAGTTACACTGCAAATTTAGTTATAGACAAAGTTGTTTAACAACATTTTCACAGAGGAAAGTATGAGCAAAATGTTTATTAATTAATGGTGTACAATTGAAGAATAAACTGCTGAATATCTGAATCCCAAAATTAATTATCAAATACCTACTTAACAAACAAATATCTGAATAACCAAATGTTTAGATCCAGCCCTATTCTTCATATGACCTGCAACACTGGACTGGTGTTACTTAAAAGATTTAAATTTTTCAATTTACTGCTGTATTTCATATAAACATGATTCTTATTCATGTGACTTGTATCTAGCATTGGAACACAACACAAAGTACGTTGGAGCTAATTCCCCACATTTCTAAATAGGACATTACTGTAAAATCTCTTTTGACAATAGTAACAAAACTTTAAGCTTTAAAATAAAATTGGAATTGACCTGCTTCCTTAAAAAGACACAGAACAGCAGACAGACTCACATGAACTCACATACAAGTCAAATCAGATTAGTTAAACTTTGAACTTTACAAAAACTATGGTTAATCTCTCTGCAATTACATAATGGTTAAGTGAAGTGTTGATGTCAGGTGTAGTCAGGTATTGATGGGTAAATAAAACATGCTAAATGTGGGGGGAAAATAAATTAGATAATCCGCTAGCCGGGAGTGCAAACCCAACATGTCCGCACATTAATTTGGCACATTAAGTTTTCATTTTATACACTGTTCATTCATAAGGGTCTCTTTTTCTTTTGAAGTGACTTCAGAAATAGTTTCAAAGAAGCGTTTGCGATGGCTCTGGAGCAAATCTCAAGTTAAGAAAGATCTTTCATATAAAAAACATGAAAAGGGTTCCATTTCCAAAAGTAAGGTTAAAAAAATACACTGCACATCTTTTTGTTCTGTGTGTGCCCACAAACCTGCTGTGAATCTAAAAGCCTAGCTTGCTCCAAAGGTATTTTCTCTTTCCATTCTTTCAGAGAACAGTCTGCCTGTTTTTCCCTCCATATTATGTCTTACAATCGACTGGCTGCTGATAGACTGTTCTCATGTCAGCTGGGTTCAAATACATTCATATGCCCTTTATTCATTCCACTTCCCCAGTTCCAATAAGCCTGATTAAATACAATTTAGTAATTATGTTTTTAATAAGAATGTGGTGTGTATTTGGTTGCTGTGCATGGGCATGTTCATAGACTTCGCACCTTCGCAGTCATATGAAAAGATAATGCCATATTGACATTAGTTTTATGCAAGCTGCACAAACCTCTTCTCATTCAGAAATTACAACAAACTTAGAAACACACACCTTACCCCATCAATACTTGAAAAAATGGACCGTGACATTTATTATTGAATTATGGAGTGGATATGGACTGTGCATTTATAGTAAGAGAAGTAATCCTGAGAGCTGTCTATGAGTGAACAGCAAGCAATGCGTGTGGGTTTGCCTAGCATCTTCTGAGATGGGCTCATTAATCTTCATTGATGATGTCACATATGATAGCAACAGTATAATGAACTCAGTTTTGTTTTTCAAATTAAAAAACAATGCAACCAAACTTATTGGGAGACCTCTAATTATGCAGCAAGATAATGACCATTAACACATTTTAAAAAATACAAAGGAGTTCATCAGGCATCCTGTCCCCTCTGTGAAAAATCACCCCCAAGGCATTATGTTTCCATCCCCATGCTTCATGGTTGGGATAGTGTTCTCAACCTTCTTGTTCCTCCAAACATGGCGAGTGGAGTTTTTAGTTCTTATTTTACTATTGCTTACTGTAACTATATTCTATATTATTATTTTGTTCTGATCTGACCACATTATCTTCTCCCATTCCTCCTCCAGATCATCCAGATAGTCATTGGTGAACGGGTCTGGACATTTGGTGGCATGACCATGTGTTTTAAATCAATGACAGCGTAGTATGTTACTAACAGTCATCTTTGAGACTGTGCTCCCAGCTCTCTTCAGGTCACTGACCAGGTCCTCCCATGGAGTTCTGGGCTGGTTTCTTACCTTTTTCTGAATAGTTCATACCCCATGAGATGAGATATTGTATGGAGCACCAGACCGAGGTAGACTGACATTCAACTTGTGTTTTTTTTGCGCCAACAGTTGCCTTCTCACCAAGCCACTTGCCTATTGTCCTTAAGCCCATTCCAGCCTTGTGCAGCCTTGTGCTTGTGTGTAAATTTGTTTTCCTCTTAGACAGCTCTTTGTTCTTGGGCATGGTGGAAAGGTTGGAGTGTGATTAACTGAGTGTGTGGATAGGTGTCTTTTACAGAGGTAATGAGTTAAAACACGTGCAATTGATACAGCTAAGGAATAGGATGATTTCTTAAAGAAAAACTAAAAGCAAACACTTACTTACAGTTGAAGTGTACCTACAATAAAAAATATAGACCTCTCCATTCTTTGTTGGTGGGAAAACTTGCAAAATCAGCAGTGTAAAAACACACACACACACACACACACACTTTTGTCTGTTATTTTTGATTTCACAATATCTATCAAACCATGGTACAACATGCACAACCAGCTATTATAGAAGCACCAAGCAATCTAAGCCCCCAGAAAGCAACGATGCCTTGGAGCAAATCCTAAATACTTCATATTTCACTCCAGTGGCTAACGTTTATAGTAAAGCCACGACAACTCATTATTCTTATACTTACCATAAAGATGACAATGCACTACATCTCTGAAATGTGCATGTGGGGAAATATAATTCAATAATACAGTCACATAAGATAAATGTCAGATTAGAAATGTCCTGCATCACTTCTCTTAATTCTACATTGCGTCTCCAGAGATCCAGCATAAGCCAAATCTACTTCATGATATATTACCATCCAGCGCATGCCCTATGGCTCCTGACATTTATGATCCAACCCCCTGCTTTACATGGTCAGTCACTCTTGAGAACTACTAATGGGGTTACACGATTGCTGGCAGAGTTTGTGGGCATATCCCTAGGGAGACATAGGACCCTTTTTAATTGGGGTTCCTGGCTAAATAGATGGCGGATTATGACCTATAAATGAGAATTTATGTGACTATTATACGTGCTGCTGATCTGCTCAGAAATGGTAACCCACTCGTTAGTGACAATTCATCTGCGAAGCCAACACTTCCTAATTAGCACTGACATACGCGCACACTTGTTTTGTTTTGCTTTTTTGTTGTATGGTTTTAATTTGTGGCAACAGCATGCACTCCTGGTAAACAATTGAAATTACCTGTTTGGGTGAGTGTTTCATAAACATCACCTTGCAAATTTTCTAAAAAGAGAAGCAGAGTCAACGGAAAGTCAATCATAGTTTAGCCTTAAAAGCACTCTTCTATACTCTGATGAAAGGAGAGATGTTAAAAAATACAATAAAGTAATGCTGTTTGCAAATGCCACCCATTTTTACTAGCAATAATGCACTTGTGGGTGACTATAAATAAATAAATAAATAAGGTTTCATAGGTTTTCCCTTTTAAAGGAATTTAAATGAACCATCGAGCAAATACTAAAAGCATAAAGCTGACAGTAATATGTATGAAAAAACACCAACAATAGGTATTTGTGCATATACTGTGGTGGCCAAAGGTTTATCATTAGTAATAATGCTCTATCTAACATTTTTTCTCAATGTATTGCGTTTTTAATACAAATCAAACAATTGTAATGATAACTTGAGAGTTATAGTAAATACCCAAAAGTTATGTAATATAATAATATTCTATTAGTGTAACTTTGAAATAGGCTGTTGTTCTGTATTGTCAAAGGTTATTTCCTAATCATTACATCATTTATGTGGATTTTTTAAAACTGATGAAATCATTATAACATTATAATTTCCACAATAAATATTTTCCATTTTATTTTCTTGCCTTTTGTTTAATTATATGTAAAAAGTCCTGCATCAACAAGGATTTTTTAAAAATGTGTTGACAAAATTAGGACTGATCCATCTATATATCTTTCCATCTATTATTTGAGAAAAGGAAAAAGCCTTGTGAGGGTTGATGTCCTTGAAAAATGGGGAGCATGGTCAATTTAGGAACACAAAGGTGAACAAACCTTGCAAAGAACACCACACACAAAAACCCATCCTCTTCAATTTCCTTCACAAACAGGGCTGGAATTATTTTCCCGCTGTCTTTGTCTCCTGCCTCCTTCCTCTCCGTTTTGGACAAACAATACTGGTTGTATTGGTTCACATGAGGAAGGCTCTTTACCAGCCCATCATGCAGTGGGGTGCCAGTGGGACAGCACACTGTAGCAGGAGTGCAGCAGCAGAAAAGGAATGGCCTGTTAAATGCACTTCACTGCTACACATCCTCAACCAACGTGGCTACTTCTGTCTCTCTGCCCCAAACACATTCAACATACTTAGCGAGACAGCTCAATGATGAGAGATCTATTGATGCAGAAGTAAAAAGACCAAGGAGGGGGTTGCAGATGCTGAGAGCACAGGATGAAAGAGTATGTACTGCTTCAAATCCATCCTTCCCATTCATTTAAAGAGCTTCAGGCAAAAGACAGTGTCAAATAATCGGAGCGAAAAGACTAGACAGCACACAGAACGAGACTCAAGCTATTTTCGAAGTGAGAGTTCAGAAAACCTCTGATCCAGCGAGAATTTAACATGTGAACAACATGAACTAGGGAAGAGGACACATTAAGACATTTTTATGACACGAAGTACAGTATATATGTATATTTTAAAAGTCAAAAATGCTCACAACAAAATACAGCCGATTCCGGTTAATGGGACCACATCAGGACGCGATCCTTTTGGTCCTAATAACCGGCTGGTCCGATTAAACGAACATGCCCTATGTTCCAAGACGGGACGTGCTATGTAACATA
>JAUZSU010000910.1:302898-316072 GCA_034780255.1 Parotocinclus maculicauda
TGTGTGTGTGTGTGTGTGTGTGTGTGTGTGTTTGTGTTTGTGTCTGTGTGTGTGTGTGTGTGTGTGTGTGTGTGTGTGTGTGTGTGTGTGTGTGTGTGTGTGTGTGCAGAATAGCCTGAAATGATTTGAATAGCAGCTTTATTGTAACAACACCATGTAAAAGACTGACTCACACCACTGTAAGTCAAACTGTATTAAACTGTGAGGGCATGTTTTTTTTAAAGAAAAATTATTTCACCGATTAATGCCAAGTCAAAGAACACCTATACAATGTTCATTTTCTTAATTTACATAATTGTGTGAGACAAAGAACCGTAGTTGAGTTTGCATGTGCATGTATTTTAAGATTTAAGAAATATACTTTTGTGCAATGTACTATTTAACATTAGTTTTTTCATAGATTTCACCTCACTAATAACTGATTACTGTTAAAACTAAATGCCTTTATTCACTAATAGGGTATAGCAATTAATACATATTTACTGAATGTACTGATGAATCTCATGTGACAAGTTAGAAACTCATGTTTATGTTCATGTTTATAATGTCTGTAAAAGTTCTGAAATCATATTGGATTGGACACAGCAACAGAGCAGCTTTATGAAAGACATCATGTGTTTTTTAAAAAGACAGAACACCTCTGTTGTTTATTGTCCATGAAATGGCATTCCGATATGTGCCTTATTTGTTAGTTAGGAAAATCAAATACTTTGTGCTGTTAGGCGTTTTGTTGAATAAAAGAATTTAAATTCACGTGGAGGTTTTGACTTTATGTTACACAAACAATGCTTTGTTGTTAGATCCAGCTACACAGGACATATGCTACATGAATTACTCATGTTATGGCCGGACCTTTAAAAATTGCCAAAAGTTACCCAACCTATTTCTGTAATAATACACAATCAGGGCAGCACGGTGGCTTACAGCAAGAAGGTCTGCGTGGGTTTACTCTGGGTACTCTGGTTTCCTCCCACAGTCCAAAGACATGCGTTTAGTCACTCTAAATTGGCAACAATTCTAGAGCGTAATTTCTGTGGAATTCAGTATTTGAAGTTCTAGATGTTTTAGGCTGGTGTTTTACCAATACTGTCAGCATGGATTTTATTGTCATTCAGGTCTGAATATGGAGCTGTTTGTATGATCTTTGCAGGGTGACCTCTCAAGGACATTTTGTTCTGTTGTGGATTGGATTGTCTACACACTTCTCTTTATTTCCTCTTCTAAGGTCCCCTGGCTATTGAATTAATTATGCCATGACTCACATGCACAGATCTTTCTTAATTTATATTACAAACTCATGCTGTTAATTCGAGGAATTCCTTAGCCCTGAGGTTCACACTTAATGATTAATGGATTTTTCAACAAGTACAATTTTTGTGTGCCAATAGTTTACACACTGCTTTCTTCCCCCCAAACAATTCATGATCTTTTTGCCAACTGTATGTGGTTCAGGATTTCATCATATGATTTGGCCTTCTGTGCAAGTTGGAAAACTGTACACATTTCCTTTGGAGGGCAGTACATTCTTGATTAAGTGTAAAGAATATTGTTCTTGGGAGTGAGGCTTGCGTAAGAGGTTTTAAAAGCCATGACAACATTATATATATATATATATATACACACTGCTCACATAGATTAAGGGATACTTCAAATGAAATATCCCATAATGACAGATCCCATAACTTTTGTGAGCATTGTAGAAGAGGATTTTGCCTAATACGTCATTTATCACACTTTACCAAACAGATTTATACCCTTTGCTGGGTCCACTGTTTAAAAAAAAAAAAATCGACCGTCTCATTTTGACTTTTCACGTAATGGTTTGTGATGATTGTAAACATGTGAGTGCCTGTGAGAAAGTTCGATCTTGGCAGCAAGATGAAGTCTCCTTTTAAAGCCAAGTTTCTGTAATTGGACTACATACTCCAAATCACTAAAAACCCCATCATAGGGTGGAGGCCCAAATTCTATCAGGTTTAGTTTTACAACAATGCAGACTTAAACAGAACAGGAACGTGAGCATCTCCATGGCAACGCCGTAATCTGAGAAGTTAAACAAACCTTGTGAGCTCAGCTTGCATATGGTTTCATTTAGGAAAGTAGACTTGGTGCACAGAGGGTTCATCCTTTACATTAAGGAATTACTATGGTAAGCTACACCTCAAGCTCAACATACTGGATAACTGACATAAATATTGTCTCGTACAGTATACAAAAGAAACCAATCCTTCTTTAAGGTGAAGCTCTTTCATGGCCGATGATATGATATCACATCCCGTTCTATTGGACAGGATGCCTTTGCTAAAAAAAGATTTCAGATTCGTTTTCAGGAAACTTAAAAAAACATGTGCAACTAATTTAGCTGCTGATATACAACAGCTATAACATGGAGATTTGAACAGTTCTGATAAAATGATATGTTTGGGAGATTTTGCAAAAAAGAAAAAAAACTGCAGGGAACACATTTAGCTAGCATTGCTATAAAGGTAATGCCTACATTTTAAAACAAGGAAACAAATGAAGTCTTTCCCAATTGAGCACCATAGACATGGTTATCAGATATTAAAATATTAATGTTTCATTACAATTTGCAGAAAGATTATATATAAAAGCCTCAAAGACCCTGAGCAGGAAAAGTGGAAATAAAAATAAATAAAGTCATATCCAAGTTAATCAACAAATCATGTCATTTGACTTTTGCACAAAACCATACCATGTGTACCTATGTATTTTGAACCTAAACAATATTGTTAGTGTTTCTATTGTTATTACATTTCTGATACTAAAATATTTAATGCACATATAGAAATAGATGTTCTATAGGTCTGTGCTTTTTCATAGGGTGAAAACAACGCAGTGCATCACATCTGGCAAGCAGACGTTTGGAAATCACAATGAAAGGTGCGAATATATTTAAAGAAATTCCCTATTCCCTAATAGAATTATTTCACAGTCAAGTAATTATCTCTTTTTCACATCACTACAATGGAAATTCTGCATGAGTTTGACTTTATTTGGGTAAGATTTAGGCTGCAGTGTGAGAAAAAAAGTGCTTACTTAGTAAGCATAGAGAACTGACTAAATAAAACCAGACCATTAGCTGGCACTTGAATCAAACAGATATATGTCATATCCCTACAGATTGCATTAATTATATTGAAATTCAACATTGGCCATAACATTAAATAACTTAGTGGTTAAGTGTTGCAAGAGAACAGTCAATTGTCAGTTCTGTGCGTTGTAGGGTCTTGTATTATTGAAGTTCCCCGCAATCTGTAATGGCAATCTTCTTAAGTGTTCCTCCATCATGCAAACCATATGACTCCATTGCCGTGACAGTCTCCATGCCCTCTTTGACTTGCCCAAACACAACATGTTTGCCATCAAGCCTAGTCAAAAGGAGAGAACATTAAACACACATTGATCTACATTACTTAATGCTTAATAAAGTACTGCAGCACAGCCACGGTACTCTAGTTAATCTGCCTCATGTTTTACACAGTACAGACTGTCAACACATGGAAACAAAAGTTTTAATGCATTACTTGTAATTAGAATATCAATTTGGCTGTTTTACCAGTGAAAATATTGGAAAGTTCCCTTACATTTTATAGCAGAAGAAGCCGTACAGTACTGTGCAAAGTTCTTAAGCATTCTATATTATTTAGTTTATATTCTGCCTATGCTTTATTTAATTTTTAGTGATCACTGCATTTACAGTCTGTAGTCCATCTATTTCTCTACAGGCTTTATTTGTTCCCTTTACTCCGTTCTCCAATGGTCAGGACCCCCACAGATCAGGAAATGTTTGGGTGGTGGATCATTCTCAGCAATGTAGTGACACTGATATGGTGGTGGTGTGTTAGCATATGCTGCACTGATACGAGCTGATCAGACAACACAGTCCTGAAATTTTATCACCTCATTGTCACTGCTGGACTCAAAATAATTCACCAGCCAAAAATGTCCAGCCACCAGTATCCTGTAGGGATCGTCTAGTGAGCACTGATGAAGGATTAGAGGATGACTAACACAAACTGACTCCATCTGCCTTTACATGGACAAGGTGGAGCAATATGATGAAAGTAGACAATAAATGTGTGAGACTGAATCACCACCCAAAAAGTGCCTGATCTGTGCTGGTCCTGAGAAGGGGACTGATAAAAGTACAACTCTGTATACATTATATATAGCAGAATGTAAACAGAAAAATACAGAATACATAAAACTTTTACAGTACTATATGTGAAATAGGCTTCAATGCAGTCTGTTCAGTTCAGCAATGGCTTCTCTTTCTTTTTTGTTTCTTATGAATATTACCCGTTCAGTTTTTCCCTAGTCAGATACATCCAAAAAGGCTAAAAGAACACACATTTACTCTTATGCTGGATGTATGCGATTACATACATACCACTCTGTTTTGACTGTACAGATGAAAAACTGGGATCCATTGGTGTTGGGCCCTGAGTTTGCCATTGAGAGCACACCTAGATAAAGTATAACAAATCACAGACTTTATTTTTACTTAACGAGATATAAATCACTTCGTATACTTAAAGCTTTATAGCTGCATAGGATTTAGTGCATAGATCCTAAGTAAATCTTCACAAAAACGAACAGATCATAAAGGGAAAAGAAGGCCAAAAAACACCAGCACAGAGAGCACATCTGGATAGGGGAAGTGCTGCCTCTGATATAATCACAAGCAGGCTGAACTACACACGCTGACATGATTTGTCCATATCAGATAATCAGGAGAGTCTGTTGGTTTAAAAAACCTCCTGGTACCAAAAATGATACACTGATGTTGACTTGTTGCGAAAGTAGGTCATGATCTGCTAGACAGCAATAGGGAAAAGTTGTTCCAGTGAAGCCTTTGCCACCATCTAGTGGTTTAACCTCAAAGTGAAGAGGTAGGCAATCCAAACGCAACTACGTTTAAGGGACACTTTAGTAGGAACAACAAATTGAGTCTTTAGATTGGTATAAATGGTATAATGGCCATAAATAAGTATTTCTTAGTCTATTTTATTTTAATACAACCAGAAAATACAAAATATTTAAACAAACAAATAGCATCTACAGGCTACAGATGTAAATATATAGTGTGATCTTTCCTTACACTTGAGCACTAGCAGTATCTGACAGCTTCACATGGATGGTCAAGCTGACTCTTCTACAGCTTACATATGACTGATTAGGAATTAAGCATTATAGGATATGCTAAATCTGAAATGAGGATCAGTGGAAAAGAGTGACAAATTCAAGTTGTCAATTTAGTCATTAAAAATATTGTTATATATTGGCATTATGGCATTGCTAAAACAACAGCATCTACTATGGGCCTAAGACTTTTGCACAGTACTATAAATTTGAAGTTTATCAGAATCAACTGCCATATAGATAACACTATGAGAACAATTTGATAATTGTTAAGCTCCTCTGCACTTCCTGTTGACCAGATCTACAGAAGTGGCATCTACATTTCGTTGCCTTGTACTAGTACTAAGCAATGGCAATAAAGTTGAATCTATCTATCTATCTAACTATGTAATTTTGAGAGCTCACATCAATCAATAAGAAATAAGTATTGTAGTACTAAATGGTAATGTAGAATATCAGAGCAATTAACTCAGAACTTCAAAACACTTAAATCGTGAGCTTTTCTTGAATACCCAAGTATGACTATAGGTTGGTTTGGGTGTGCAGTTGCTAAATCAAAAGTCAAAATTTTCCACATCAAGTACATTTAGGTGAAAAAAAAAGAAAAAAAAAGAAACAGATTTAGCGGATGTGACTTTTCAGTTCTTGTTCCAAACACTTTACAACACATATTGAATAACATCAGTAAGCTCTGCCAAATTGTTACATCACCTGGTCCAGAATGTGTCAACTTGAAATTCTCATCTTTGAATGTCTTTCCATAAATCGATTTTCCACCAGTGCCGTTATGATGTGTGAAATCTCCACCCTGAAGATGGTAACATAATCAGTTAATCACTGATGGCCAGCGTATAAGCTACAGTTTAAAAGTAGGCAGACATTCATTTGCACATTACAGTTGACTTCTATAAGGACAATGATCCTCCACAAGTAGTACAGCCTTTTTATAAAGGCATAAACTCGAGGGACGCAATAAAAGAACACAGCACAGATGACCGATCTGTGCTGTATATAATTTTACACATAAGGCTTCTGTAAACAAGCTAAACATGGGATACATGTTTCTGGGCTATTGTCCAGGGTCTTACAATTGGGACTTAAAATAAAATATTAGACAGGTGTTAGAAATCTCCAATCAGAATATTAATAGGAAATAAATACATACCTGACACATGAACTCAGGAATGATTCTGTGGAAAACTGAACCTTTATAGCCGAACCCATGCTCTCCTGTACACAGAGTTCTGAAGTTCTCTGAAAGATAAAACAATTCATTCTTAAACCTGATCAAGCTTCACATTTGATTTACGTTTCATTAAAGCTATCTGGACTCACCTGCTGTTTTGGGAACAACATCTGCATTAAGCTGTATTAAAGAGATTAGGGTATGTGATTTAAATAACACTGCAAAAATGTTTTCAGCAAACAAGTGAATTATAGGCACATGGAAATTAAGTCTAATCTACAACAGATCAGGTCACATTTTTCTATTGCTGACTTTATCTAATATGCAACAAAAGCAGAGCAAAAAAATCAGTGGTGTTAGCAATGGATCGTCGTATTATCAAATAAGGATTACTGAGGTGAGAGATGTCCTAACAAAAAACCTGACAACAGAAGGAAAAATGAGGAGACGAGCAAAACAATTAAGCTATTGTGTACAGCGTTAACATGTTGACATTTGTTTTGGTGTAGTAAATGGTTGAACAGGTATCGGAGTTATTTGCAATCAGATACTGTAGCAAATGTATTTACATGATTTTACAGATCATTTTAGGATGATACAGCAGTCTAAACATGTTGGCCCACCAACTGTGTTGACCGTGTAGTGCCTTTTGACAAGACCAGGTTTCAAAAACAAGCATAATTGGCTGTGTCAGAGGGAGGACAGGCTGATCGAGGGACCATCCCCACGGCACTGCAAGAGCTGGATTGCTGTCCACACTTAAGGACACACTTACGCCTGCACTCTTTTCTCTGGGACAGGTGCCAAAACTCCCAAGATCCTGAACAGGACGAGCATGGATAAAACGTGGGGAAAATTCCACAAGTAAACAAGAACATGAAAACGATATTCATTAGTTGGCTTCTAGTTTTGAACTACATGAACTAGCAATGTAAACAACAAAGATAAACTAGTCATTTTATTTTGTTACATATGATTACTGAAAAATTAGTGTAATTCTGAAAGACGCTCTTACAGAAAAAAGGTTAACTGAGGGAACAGTTATGGTATGACTATTAATGTCTGGAAAAAGCTCTCTGTTCTTAATGTTTTTCTTAGTGCAAAGTCAAAAGGGCAGTGGCGACAATGGATGAATTGAGGACATCTGTTTCACTAATCAGAAACAAATCATTAAGGAGCCATGTAAAAAGTGCAAGCACAGCCTGAACGCAGTAATAAATAACATCATTAGAAATGTACGAGTTACTTTAACTACCTGAACGCCGTAACATTTACCTAGAGGGATGAACTTACTTACTACAACTGTAAAACGTAGTAATGTGTAATAGTCACCTATTGTGTTGGGCTATTTACTAGAAGTGTAAAAAGGTCCTACACTAGGCACAGTACTCAGCGATACTCAGATATTTTCTTGGCACACCTTGGACCCAAATGAGCATTGCTTAAAATTCACAGCCTAATCGAAAATTGTTGGTGACTATGTCCACCCATTTTCTATGCAGTATGTCACAAAGCTCAAATCATCTCAAAGTAGTTTATTGATCATTACAGTGAGTTCACTGTACTCAAATGGTCTCCACAGTCCCTGACATAGTGGGTTGAACATAATGGACTAAATGTTTGTTCGAGCCGGGTTCAAATCCCATCTCTGCCAAGCTGCCACAGTTGGGTCCTTGAGCAAATCCCTTAACCCACAATTGCTTGGATTGTAAGATTGTGTTAATTGTAAGTCGCTCTGGATAAGGGCGTCTGCTAAATGCTGTAAATGTAAATTTATTTATATAGCGCTTTTTACAATGGAGCATTGTCTCAAAGCAGCTTTACAACATTATATTATCCTAAAAGGCCAATCCCAAGTTGATCAAGCCTAGGGTGACAGTGGAAAGGAAAAAGGACCAAGACTCATCCTCCTTGGGTGGCCTAGATGTTAACTGAATAATTAAGTTGTAGTAATAGTAAAATGAAGTAAATAATATAATTTAAATTAGTCAAAAAAAAAAAAAGATTTTAATTGAGTCTTCAGTTTTATGTCCTTGGAGGCATAGCGTCTCCTAATACCGCAATACTGCTAAAATAGGAGCTCGAGCCAATTATGTGAGGATAGCTTGACCGCAGTTAGCAGCTTGTAGTACAGTACAGTACAGTACAGTACAGTACAGTACAGTACAGTACAGTACAGTACAGCACAGCACAGTATGTTATTGTTGCCCGGAGTTATTTAATATCCGCTTCAGCAATCCCAGAGACACTTAGTTGGCTGTATTAAACTGTGACCTTACTCTGATATATCTGTTATAAAAACGATAAAAAAAAAAACATGCTCTGGGGTTCCTCAACTCATCTATTGTACAAACAGGTTTCTTACTTCAATGATAATCCTGCCAAGAAACTCTCCGTCGGCTGCAATATCCAGGAAGACCACTGGGTTTTTAGGCGGACCTGAGATGAATCTTCTGGCAGTCAGAGCGAGTGAACAAAACTTTAAACGATTTTTCATCTGTAACATGATGACCGTAGAAAAACGAACACGGTCATATTAAAACTGAAGGGCGCTTGTGCGCTGTTCACTCGTGACCACAATTTTACTAAGCAGAACTAAACATCGCCCTCCTGTGGTTTTTATGTGGTCACAGCTTTAGCTTTTATAGGTGAAAAGAAAATTACTTTACCAATATAATACAATTACTTGGGCCTACCATTCTAATTGTCAGTAAATATGGCTTATATTAAATACGTATCGGCAACAGATGAATTAAACAAATGTATCCCTTATTTTTAAGTTCAAAGCTAGTTCGAGTGTTTATATTGTGTTTAAACCGTATATTTAGTTTTTAAAGTCAGTAATCGTAGTTCATATTTGGTTTATGTTTAAGCCGAGACTTTTTACTAGGCTATAGTTTAATCATAATGGATTTGTATTTATCTATGACACATGCGAGGTAACAGTAGCAGTTAGTCAGTTTGCAAGCTACACAGAAGGTACAAACAGCTAATTTCTACATATAGTGTGTTTATATATTTTTAATAAGTCTATGAATTGTCTGTGTTCCTAAAATATCTTAAAAAAAATCTTTTCACCTATAAGATCAAATATATGACATATATTTTCCAAATTATTTGTTCATTATTTATTAAATGACAAATAAGTGACATTTGCAATGAACTACAAGTGATGGGGTTTACTTTATCGATTTCACCTGCATAAAAACATTTGTAACTGTGTCATAAATCATAAATCAAGTTTTCATTTTATTCATCTCATTTTCATCATAACACAGTGCTGGTCTGTACTATTTGATGTGACATTGTCATACCACTCTCCCCACGCACACGCACACGCACACTGTAATGATTATTGTAGCCAATTAAAGCTTTACCTACACCTACCCATGCCCCTAACCTTAACTCTTCTGTTTTTTTAAAAAGGTGCTTGTAGTTTATGGAAAAGGAAACAAATATACAAAAAGAAGTTAGCCTTGTGGGGAGCGGTAAAAGGTCTCGGCAATGTCAAAAATCTGTATGTCCTTGTGAGGACCACTGTAATATACACATGGGTATACAGAAATTCCCCGCAGACAGGGGAAAACATGTACATTCCACATACTGAGAAACTGTCCTGGGACTCAAACTCAGGTCTCTGGAACTATGAAGTGACAACACTAACCATTGTGCCATCCTCTTTTTGAACCTACTATAGTATATCTTGTATGATTTTGTCTAATATTTTGGTGAATTGACAATAAATAACTGCTATAAAACCGTTTTCCAATTTACCTCATATTAATTGATGGGATTAATTGATTAATTGAATGTCTACTTTCAAGACACAACTTATATACTTGATTTGATATAGACTATTTAAAACTGTATCATATAGATTGGATGTCTTGGTAAAGTGCTACATTTTATTTTAAGTTAATGTGTGTACTGTTTGTTTGATCGGACTAAAATCTAGGGAATTAGATGTTGGCATCATAAATGTACTTGGTCTGCACATTGTTTAGGCAGATGGTGTCAAAGTCACATCCGGAGGAATGCCAAGACACAAATTTTCCCAGCAGAACACTGCTATTCAGTTCATCTGTCAGTGGTTTTTATGATATGGCTGATCAGTGCACTAACAGAGCATTGTGCCAAGTATTGTTTTATCAGGCCACAAACTACAGCAACACATTGATTATGGTGTTTCATCTGAATACATATTTATTAGATAAATATTAGGATGTCACAGCATCTAACTACATACAGTTTTGCAAGACTAAAAATCACAATTAGTTTTTTTTCTTCTGAACAGTTTAGTATATGAACTGATTGTACACAGAATGTACAAAACAAAACAAGAAAAAGACAACTGCCACTTTAGGTGCCAATCACCTCAGATTGTACCTTTTTTTTCGCTGATCATGATATCAAAATTGTACAAACTATGAATTTGGTTACAATCTCTTGGAACCACTCCAGTCCCTGTACCCCTGTCCTCCAAATAATTAGCCAGGATTTTCTTCATCATCTTTTCTAGCACCTTATAGATTACACAGGTAATGGAGCAATACATGGAAGCTAAATACACAAAGGTGAAACATGTGTCTCTTTTTGCCCACCTCACACCTCACTCCTCTTACAAGGAGGGAAGGGGGACTGGAAATATTTTACATATGTGAGTAGAAAGGAAAAAAAAAAGGGAAAAAGATTCCACAGACGCTAACAAACACAAATTCATTTTATCCAATTTGAGTCTGATAGGAGGATGCAAGCTTTACAAATTCTAAATACACAATGCACATTCCCCTGGGGAAAATGAATACATTTCTGTTAACGTGTCTCTATTTGTCATTTACATATGTACATGCATCCCTTATGCCCCCTGCTTTCATTTAGACCCTTGCCCATTGAGATCTGCATCTGAACTGGGGACAAACAAGAGTGTAGTTCATTTCCTCATAACCATCTCCAGCTCATGCCTTCGCCGTAATGACTTTACAGCTACAGTAAGTGACAGGTCTACATCATGGACTAGACACAGCAAGCTGCAGTGTAGGCAATGCACTAGTGAGAGTCCAGTCCGGTTCTGTCTGTACGTGTCTACAAATTAAGAACAAAACTGCGGCAGTGCATCAGTTAAAAAAAAAAATGCATAAAAGTAAATTACAAACCAACAGGAGCTATAGGCTAAATCACATAGTCCTCTTTAAAAGGATTTGTGTCAACAATAACAGAAATTTTATACATGACTGAGGAGTAACATTGTCTGCAATATAAAATAATTTAAATTAGAAAATATTTAAAACAAAATACACTGTAAAGAGTATTCAGTTGTATGTATCTGTGAAGCTCAAACAAAAAGGACCACACTGTTCAAACAGAAAAACATAAGTATAATGTGAACATACAGTACAATTTGATGATCACCAGATATAAATTACACAGAAACAAGGGAAAATGCATATTTCTTTGCAGTTCCTATTATGCTAAGAAACCAGCATGTTTCAGTAATAACAGTAATCTGATGTTAAGTGATTGTGTACACCACAAGTACACAGTTTCAGATGAGGTCAAAACAAAGTTTCTGATGATGAACAGCCAACAAAATGGTTTACGCAAACCTGTACATGTACACACATGTAACCTCTACAAAGAAAGATCTATAAAAGCTACTGTGCCACACAATGCCATATAATAATTATAGCATGTAAATGTATCGATGGAAATACGTGTCATATGCATAACCACCTTCAAATCAGATTATCAACAGACCTGTTCAGACCTCCAATCACTGTGCGAACTTTGGTAAAACATGGCCATTTCAGAATAAAACGCACATACACTACACATTTAGAGAGTTACAACAACAGGGGGAACAGTAATTATAGCATGAACAATATATTGCGCATAAACATAGTCCGTTACATGATCGTAATTCATGTTAAAAATATTGAATTAAAAAAGGGACAGGGGAACACATTGTAAAGCACAGGTTAAAAAACAGGCTACACTCAATTCTACCTGCAACGATGGGGGATTGGCACAAGTGCACATGAAACACACTGTATGCACACTGAGGTCATGGGGGCTCAAAGACATCACAGACCTGGGAGAGACTAAGCTCATGCATTATTGGGGAAACGCTTCCAGAAGAGACATATAGAAGGTGCAGATGTTTTCACACTCAAACTACGCTTTAAAAGGTGATTGCATTACTTCTTACTTTACAAAATGAATTGCGTTGCTCACTGTGTTGGATTGAACAGTACTGTAAAGATGAAGAGATTTTGGTAGAGGAGGTACAGTGCTGGTTATTGATGCACATTATCAGGCATGTAGTATTGATATGTTGGAGTTCTTTTACAAAATAAAATGAACGAAATTGTCACAATGCCCTTGGAAACATTTTGATTTGTTTCTAACAAATTTTGTGATGGACAACATGATACATGATACATGATATGCTGAAGAGATTTCCATGACACACATTCACATGTAACACATGAGCATCACAGGACTTAGAAGGCCTGTCATTAGTAAGTGAGATTGAAGTACCATGTGACATTGATGTTAATCCTCTCAGGGACTGTGATTCTTCCCTTTGCTGCTTCCATTGCAGTGTTCCTCCTGCAGTATTGATGGGTGCTATTGTGCTTTTTCCAGGGGGACTATGAAAATGGTGACGACAACCGGTCAGAAATACTAGACAAATGTTTTGTTAAGCCGTGTGGTAAAGCTTGGAAGAACATACCTCAAAGAGCTCATGAACTCTCTCACACACACACACACACACACACACACACACACACACACACACACACACACACACACACACACACACAC
>JAUZSU010000910.1:319298-338108 GCA_034780255.1 Parotocinclus maculicauda
AATTAATTATCACCAACTCTAATACAGTAGCTGTCTTCCCTTTACCAGCGCAGAGTGTACAATGATATTTATTTCTCTCCCTGGGGGGGGGCTATACCTGCTATAATAGGCTGGCTTGTATATTGGCTGTAGCTGGGACCATGGTGCCCATAGGCACCATAGCAGGGAGTGGAGGCATCTACTGACATGCTGGACTGGAAGGGCAACAGTTCTGCTACGCCTGAGGCTGCGAGTGAGGAGGGCGTGAAAGGAGCCAGTGAAGCCTCGTGTGGCTCTTGCTTAACACACACCATGGATGAATGGGATTCTGCCAGGGTGAAGAAACAAAACAACATGCCGTACACACAGTCAGACAACTAACAGGCACACATACAAATGCACCAAAAAAGATGGATATGAATAAACTCACTCAAACCAAATAAAAAAACATGATATTTGGAATTGTTTGACTATTTATTCAGGGTGCTGTGATTATTGTTCAAGTGCATATGAATAGTGTGTGAATAGAATTTGGGTTTTCACTTGATACTTTTATCCTTGACATTTTCATTCCAGTTAAACGACATTATAAGGAAACATGTTATGCTAGTTTTATGCTTTAATATACATTTTGTGTCTCTGTAAATTTTGTACAGTATGTGTAAAGAACATGTACATTTTTATAGATTGTAGCGAGAAATCAACAGCTGTGTAAGCATACTTGGCCAAAACAAAATCGACTCGACTTGACCCAAATATTTAAAACTTGAATTTGCCGCTCCATAATTGTATTTTTCACTGATATTAATCAAAGCAAAGACTTTCTTAGCATTTTCACACTGTTACCCTTCAGAAAATAGTGGTTTCTTCCTAAAAAATCCTCGACTTATTAGCACCTAAGGGTCAACTTGGCATCCAGATGAAGATGCCAGATGGTGCTATTGCTATAGTGTAAGGGGAGGTCACACACACATTAAAGGCTATAGAAGCATTTTCTTCTGATTTTCTTTAATTTTTTCCATACGCATTCAAGAGTCCTTAATTTTCTGGTTGCATTCTAATAAAGAGTTAGATAAATAATTTTATACAGTTATTATACCAATGCTAAAATGTTTGTATATTTAATATAATCGTCACCTAAGACTTGCTCAGGAACATAAAAATTAAATAGTAATAATAATAATAATAATAATAATAATAATAATAATAATAATTTCCATGGCTGTTCCGAGGTGTACATTAAAGTTTAATACAGGCTTCTTATTGTCTGTGTGTGTGTGTGTGTTCACCGTAGTGATATATAGAGGAGACACACAGTTGACTGTAACACCTGTACAGTGTGTAGAGAGACTGACCCCTGAGTGATCAAATTGCTGATATCCACAGTACACATTTTTAACCAAATACGTTCTCATATATTCATCTCCTCCTTAAGTTAGGAATCAATAAGTGTGAGCTCTTTACTCTTAATTTAAAATAGTTTGAAAAATATTTTCTAACAAATAAACCTTGCTCATTTCCTTTGAATTCTTCAGTGAATACAAATTTAAATGCAAAGTGTCAAACAAGAGATAACTCCTATTTCCAGCGCAGAAGTCACAGTCATTGCTGTGCAATAGGTAATGAACAGAGTTGATTTGATTTTTGAAAAACAATCCCTTGTAATCAACACAAGCAACAAGCATTGTTGTAACAAGTGTTCTTATAAATTACTTATTCAATTTATAGGTGTTATTATGAATTACAAATGACTTATTACAAAACAAATTACAAATGAAAGTGCTTCCTTGTTATTGGACAATTTCAGTGCATATTGTATCTCTAAAATAATGGCTGCAATGAACAGCATGCCTCCCAGATCAATCAACCTCACAAATCTAGGATATTTCCCTGAGGTTTTGTTGTAGCAAAATAATGCAGGTGCATTAAAATACTGGAATTATAAAATAACATTTTGAATGCTCTGAAACTTCTAAATTAATCTCTGTCTGAGGAGGCTTTCATTCATCTTGGTGATCTTCTCTCTCATTCATTCCCCTGCTCTCTTAGTCTCCCTTGACCCATCATCTTCTGTTATTGTGGTCTGGTCTGTGGGGAGGGTTCTCACAGCTCCATGATAGCCTCATTAGCTGCTTTCCAACTATTGTTGTTTTACAACCAAGCTGTGTGTGCAGAATCCCTCATTAAGATAACGTCTGCTGTTTTCTAGATACAACCCTGACATCCTTTATAGACTTAACAGCGGGAAATCAGGCAACTTAACTGTCGAATTTCTTCCACACAAGTCAATGGCACAAACTCTACTCCTGATACAGCAGCATCTTCACATAGTACCTCAACAATTAATATTAGATTTCAGTAGCAAGCTTGTTACACAAGAAAAAAATTTGCTACCATCCACACAAAAGGGTTAAGAGGAGGTATAATATGAACAGCTTCTATTACTATATTTTTAAAAGGGGATCTGGGAGATGAAAACCTTAGAGGCCAATAAGGGAAAAAGAAGCCTTGGGGGGAATTAGGCCTCCTGTTTTCATCAGCAGTGCCCTACTGTTGGCAGACAAACAAGGGCACCTTACTACATTGACCCAGGCTTAGTGTTCGAGATCACTGAACTTTGAAACTAATCAGAAGTGCTGCTGCTTATTGTCCTGTGGATGAGCGAGGCCTGCAAAAGGGAAGGCTGTCAGCCTCCTGATTACTGAGATGGGAGATAAACACAGGTCTGTGTGGAAGCTCTTTTCTAGCAAAACACCTCACAACATCAATCTAAACCTTCTTCATGTCTGTTTGCACCCATGTGTAAAGAGACAGTGTGTAAAGGTGTAAGGAATGACCTTCCTATTTTAAAGAAAGAAACTAGAAGAAAGACCAATGGAGCCTTTACGAGGTTAAACATGACAGGGACAGAAGTTGTTAAACTCAGTATTGAAAATTATGGAGCCAGCAATTTATCATAAGCTCAAAACTTATTTGTTGCTGAAAAGCATTAGTTATCAAATGTGTGCTTAAAGTTTAGTGTGCTAATATGGAAATAGAATAAACATTAATTTGGGTAGCAGGCCTAGCGGAGCTCTTCCGAGCTGAAACACAGGTAGTTTGTCACTGGGCCACACATGAGGCACCTGGGCAAGCTGACTGCCTGTTGTTTGCTGCTCACTGGAGAATACCAAGCCACATTTAAAAAAATGGCTCCCTCACGGATATATTTCAGCCAGAGTTCATAAGCAGCATAGGCCAACACAAAGCACTCTTTTCTTTCTCTCGGCCCGCACATGCTACTTTTCCTTCTTACTTCTCCAGTGATGTGCTTTGTTTTTTTTTCCTTATACGGCCTCTAAGACATAGAGCTCAGTTGCTTTCAGGCACAGTACACTCTCTCACCTCCTCCTTCTGCCCTCTCTCTGAGGAAATTTGGAAAAAGGGAGATCTCTTCAGCACCTGCTCAGGTTTTCAGGGGGTCAGAGGGGTGGCCATTTATTTGGTGCCATCCCACTGGCACCAGGAAGACTTCCATTATAAGCCTCTGCGGGGAGGGCGCTTAAGAATGTGCACTGGTCATTCATTCCAGTGGTATGTGCAAAACGGCTTTTATAAAGGACAAGTCATATCTGGATAGTGTCCAAGTTTCTTCCCAAAGTTAGAATAAATTTGACTTTTTTTTGGTTAATTAATGTAAGTGTTAGGAATATTTCATATATACAAGCCTCTTCTGTACTGATAATAAAGCAGACCAACAACACACAAATAGGCTACATTTTTCATTCCTTAATTGTCATTAAGTCTGGGATTTAATGCTAATATGTGAAAGATTATTAAAATTTTGGGAATAGTTGAATTTCTGGGACTTAACACACATTAGGATTAACTGTACCTATTATGTATCTCTCTATTATTTTCACTATTTATGTAAATAAAATAGCAGGTTAGAAGAGGCAACCCTGCTTATAAAAGCAAATCTACTTGACAGGGATTAATCCTGCTAAATAAGTGCAGTGCCGACCTTTTCAGAGAAAAGAGCTGCGCTAATTCCTTGCAGTAATAGGATAAACAGCAAACAGAAAACAGCCATGTCTTAAGCTCATAAAATTCCAATTTCTGTTTTGTAATGAAGAGTTCATTAATCATTCATCTTTAATAGATTATGCAAATCTCATGACATAAAATCAGCATGATCAATGTGAGTGTGGATTCTAATTAGCTCAGAAAAACATTGCGGTGGATGACCATAATCCACGGCTCTATCCAGTGGGGTCATTTATTGCAAATTGGTTCTCAGTGTAAATGCAAAGGATAATTTAAAACCTCTTATAACTTAGTCCTTATACCAATTTTCAAAGTTTATCTCATGCTAGAATATTGCATATATACCTGCATTACATGCATTACAGTGTCGCAATAAATACTGACTTATTACCACCTAAAGTCATTTAATATAACATAAGCAAACCCTAATGTTCCAGAGAGTGTCTGTGACTAGTTCATAAGGAAGGTTGCAAGGAATTAAGTAAAATGTCATTTCAGGTTAAAGAACAAACAGCTAATGGTTTTGATAGCATTTGTTGCTAAACTAAATGAATCACTTTTACTGATAAGCAAATATATAGTTTTGAAATTAGAGGCTTAGATAGGTTTCAAATGTTTGTTCTGTGAAGTATAAGGTGGTCTGTTGTAATATCTCCTGTGAAGTCACAACCCAGGTGCAAGGAAGGCCACCTGCCATGAGAGTGATTCCCAGACCGAGACTGCTTTCATACAAAGGATAAAAAACACACCTTTCTTCTCCAGGGGCCCAACTTTCTAGAGAGAATCCTACCTCCCACATATTACGGAGAGGGGGAAAATCTCTTTCTTTTCACATAACCCTGGCCAGCTATCATTTGAGAATTAGGCATGGCAATTTTCAATCATCCTGTCCTACACCCACACAGAACTCATTGGCTTTGATGGTTCCTGCATAATTACATGAATCGTATTAAAAGCTTAGCGTATTAATCTCCAAGCGACAGTTGGCTATCAGTAAACTTAACCTTCTCCGAGGTAATAACAGCCGCTACAATGAAACAATATTTCAATTAGCTGGCATAACATTAACTACTTCATACCAAAAGACAGCAAGCAGAAAGATGAGGGAATATTACTGCTGCACTGCAGAGCAAACACAGAGCCCTGATTCTGATCAAACCTCTGCCACATAGGCTAAACAAAAAAACATGTTGTAAACAGGAATAAGCCAGTGCTTGTTTTTATCCACCTTTTCTCAAAAAAGTGACAGGTAGAAGTCAGTGCATCAGTTACTGCATGGTGACTTTCTTTACACTGTCAGTCAGCACTTCTACCATCAGTTCAAGTGCTCCCACTCTGTAATGCGTGTAACAGCACCTGTCTGTCGTGAAAGCTATTCTGTCACACTGTCAGTCATAGGTCACTCTAATCTGACCACTTTAGAATGAAATGCCAGATTCACATAGCCTCAACTCAACTACGACTCACTTTACAACTCATTGCATATAAACAAACACAGAAGATGAACCCTTATGCCTGCAGTGTAGCTTTCGCAGGTGACCCAGCGTTCTTACCTGTCACTACAGGGTAGCTCTGTGACACGCTGGAGCCCAATTCGGAACTGGCACTAGTCGAAAGACTGGGCTTGACTTCGTCCAGTCCTGGGTTCAGTGCTGGTAGTGCGTATTCGTTAGCCTGCCAATGAAGGGGGAAAATGTAAACCTGTGTTGAGCAAAGCTCTTTACCTAACTCCTAATTCTAGGTGTTAAATTATAAAAATAACCAATTGAAACCTCTGAGCTGCCAATGCACCAGCAGATATGGTATCATCAAAATCAAGCGTGTCTGCTAGCTTCTCAACTTATCAGGATGTAGTTTTATTAATGAGTACCTGGAATGCAGTAATACTAGAATACTGTAATATTTTGTGTCTAGCCATTTAGAAAGAGGGTGTGACATTTAATGGCCTTATTTTGGTGGGAGGTTATGTGCATGGTGAGAGCATACATTAGGTTTTTGAGCAGGGCTGAGAGTTGGATTTGAGTCTTGAAAGGCAGGGCTGTCAGCTGCCTCTTTGTGCTTGACTGCAGCCATCCTCATGACCAGCCAAGGGAAGAGAGGGCCTGCTTTGTTAGATTACCAACATGTGGCCCCATTTCTAGAGCCACAACCAACCATTTGTAATTATTGTCTTTGGCAAAAGAAATGATGACACATGGAAGTGTAAGAGAGAACAATTAAAGAGGGTTGCATGATTCAGTGCATGTAAGAGATTTATGCACTTCTTGCTGTAATTAAACTTTTGTGTGCAATAATATTTAAATGAAATTGGAATAATTTATTGTTTAAGTTAATGAATAAAGTAATGATTAAGAAGGTTAGATTCTCATAAGAACTGTTAAGTGGTCCATATGATTAAACACTATCTATGTTGGCTATGATATAAACAATGTAATATTCTATACAAAGATAATACTGACAATGGAAAAAAACATTATTTATAAGTATTTTTTAATGCATTCTTTACACTACAGGGGTTTTTGAAAACTATTTTTTCTGATGAAAATAAGACTTCCGGCTTTCGTGTTCATCGTGTGTGCTGGGTGTGTGCATGAATGTGTAAGTGCATCTGTGCATCTCAATGGGCCAGTGTCCCAAAGGGAAAAACCATGACCCTGGGCTTGTCTGTCTCTATCCCAGATAAACTCTAATTGTCTGATACAACTGTTCACTGGGCCAGTAGCGGATGTTCCTCTCTATTTGTCCTGGCCTCAGATGCACAACAGCTATTTTATCATGCAGATAGGAGCAGGTTGGGCGTGAGGCAACTGAAGAGCCATCTGAAAAGGATGACCAAATGGCAGGCAGAAGTGTAGGAGGGGTGAGTCCATTGAGTTTAGCATTTCCAAAATGGCTTTTTAATGCCTTGTTTCAGACACCAGACACTGGGTAATAGGCCCACCCTTTCAAGTGTTAAAAAGGAGGCCAAAAAAGAGCAACAAAAGGGGTGGCCTGATTCATTTTACATTGAATTAAAAGTGATTTTTTTACTGTTCAAGGCACATTTTTTCCACACACACTTAAAGTTCTCTTGTGATTTTTATACCTCTCCTGTTTTTCTTTGCGATTGCAAGTCATTTCCAATTCTTTTTGGTATTGATCTTCCAATAGGAATCAGTTTTGTAATTAGCTGCAAATAAGGCCCTCTACTGTGGGTGAGCGCTGTCCCCCTGATTTATCACCAGTGTAATTTGCCACGATTGGAGAGAAATTAAAATGAACTCAATTAAGGCCACTGCATTTGCTTTATAGGCCTTTGAGTTTCAAGAGAAAAAAATAATAGCCACTTGTCATTTAATAGCCTAATGAAAGTAAATAAAGGTTATGTCTGAGATCTTACATTAGATGTGGTGTATATTTACATCAGTTTATTTAGCTCCATGTAACATTTAAGCAAGCTGAAGCTGTATTTGTGATTGCACAAGGGTTTACTACAAAGGTTTACACTATCCTTTTTATTTTAATTTAAGTAGTGAGTACAGAAACCTGTATTAATGATCTAATAACTGCAAAAATAAAGGGTCAAATAATTTTAATAGAGTACACAATATTGACCATTTAAATAATAATAATAATCAAATATTTGTTAAATAGTCTTATTGTAAATGTATATACTTGCACTTTATTATATGTTTATGTAGTTGTTATCTATATTTGCTGGTATTTTACCATTTTGAAGATTTTATAGGACAAAAATTGTGTTTGTGAAAAGCAAGGTATAAAGGTCTGGCAGTAAATTAGAATTATGTGGGTATATTTTGCATGGAATGCTTGAATTCTATTCTGTTACTATTAAGTTATGAAATCAGCTGTGTGGTAAAATACAGGTCTCTGGCATTCCATCACTATAATATTATTAACTGTAGATAATAATAAAAAGTAGTTAGATTAATTATTGTATATAATCTAAAGCTGAATATGATACACTATGAAACAAGGGAAAAGCTTTGCATTACTTATATTCAGTCTGATTTGATAAATATACTTGCTGTATATAATAATGGGTATTAGACATTTAGCCTTATGATTACTGACCTGCTCTGGCTTGATGTGCTCTGATGTTGGAAAGACGTCAGGGTATGATGGTCGCTCAAACACCCGGTCAAGAGCCTCTAGCTGCTGCTGAGTGAAGGCATCGGCCCTCAAGTGCTTCCGTAAACTCTCCACACTACCCTGAGAATCACTGTTTGGACCAGAACCTTCTGAGCCATCTAAGAGAGGAGAGAGGGACAAGGCCACAAGCTAGTAGCAGTCATTATGGCCTTATTTCACTATAGAGCAGGCATCCAAACCCTCCTCACTGCTCAGGCTAGTGCATCTCTCAGCACCAGTTGTGAGAGCGGGGATGAATGATTGGAGTATATCAGTTTAAATTCAGTCAGCACTAGCCTCAAACAGTTCCTAATAACTGTGGAAAGGCAGCATGAGAGGGGGAAGGGGAAAGGGAAACTAGGCTCAGAGAGCGAAAAAAAGAGGCAGAAAAGAAGGGAGGAGAGAAGGAAGGAGTTTTCCTTCTCCCCCTCCCCCTTCTGGTCCAGCATCAGCACCATCATCATGTGGTAGGTCTGCAGTAATTGATGGATTACCTTCAGCGCAAACACTGACTTGTTGGAAGAACCATGTGTTTTAGTATGAGCTGTAGCAATAAGTGGGTGGAGGAGGGGGTTGCTCTTATTCGGAGACTGGTGGAAATTGAGAGCTATTATTTAAAGGCACAATTTCCTTTAAAATGTAATGCTGCTCTCACTTTCAGATTGCTTTTCCCTGGAAAAATTGAGGCTAGCTACAGCTTGAATACAATTACACTGGTTGACTGCAAGCTTATGCATTTCATTGAACATCACCGTCTATGAACAAATGAACAGTTTTCCCTCAGCTTCTGATCTTATCACTTTACCAAAGCAGTTGTCCTCACTGGCTGACTGCAACTTAAGTCTATGTTTCAATGCCCAGAACTAACCTCCAGTATCTGTCCCTGAAGCCTGGCAGCCGTTTTAGTAGCCTTCCAACCCCATAGCCATTGACTTTAGTTCCCTTACAAATCTGTCAGTCTAAATTTGCAGCAGATTATGTTCTCTCTTTAGAGTGAGTGTGGTGATATATGATATGCACAGCTCCTATTGATTGCCTGATCTGGTGGGAAGAGGGAGGTAAAATGAACTTGAAATGAACGTCATGCCTCAACTCATTGTGTGTATAATACTCTACTTATCCCACATTTTTATGTGCTATTGAATTCAATTGATCAATCATGTCCTGCTGATAGTACCATTTCTGGGCTGTTAGTGTCATTTTACCTGGCAGATTAACCTTATTTTCAATCCATAGGATAAACCTGATTTTTAAAGAAAGAAATAGGCCCTAAAAGAGCCCTGGTTTTCTCTCTCTCTCTCATTTTCTCTCTGTGTCTCTCATTATGTATGTGCAGTATTCTTTGTGTAAAGTAGAATCTAAAATGAGGCGATATAGCTTGCCTGTCCATTAATCCCTCTTGTGGCATGTATGGTCTTCACATAGCCTTTTTTCCTCCTATGATTTGAATCATTCCATATATGAGGTCAGGCATTTCTTATGAACTTCTCCCTTGGGGTCTTTTTCATACGGCTGTTTGTGTTGTTGCTGTATAAAACTCAATTGTTCTCTGAGGTACAGGAGAAAATAGAGCCATTAATTACTTTCTATCAGCTGGTCTAAGTGCAAACCACGATCAATACTCAAGCGTTTGTCATTCACTCTGGTACAACATGCCTCCCATACTCTAAAGCCCAAAATGCACAGGACTGCCAGGGTCACAGGGGATGCTATCTATGATGCTTGGGTTGTGGGGGCAGGGTTGGGTTGTTTACTACTTTACAATACTTAGAGAAAATTTGGGCTACCAAATTAGGTTTTATTGCATTGTATTGTTGTATTCAAAGATTTATGCCATAATATTTTAAGAATGTGATGTGTGTGATGTCTTTTGACATCACACACAATACAGTCATATAAGAAAGGCTTGATTATGTTCTCTATATCTGTTATAGGAAACCAGTGTTTGTGCATTGCTGATCTCATTGGGCCACTTTGTTAATTTGTTTTGACATTGTTTTACATTAGCATGCTGGAGCTTTGGGACCAGGACTCTGTCAGATCAGATAACAAAGTCCATAAAACACTCGTCTCCTGCGATTTCCCCCAGAGGAAAGACAAATAAAACTAGCACTCTAGAAAGCTTGATTTTCATTACACTAGAAATACAATTAAGATGTATTAAAGAATATACAGTTTCAGATTTAAAGAACCTGACCTTTTAATTTTAATTTTCCTTTAACTGCTGAGAAGATGCACCTGACAGTGTACATAATTTCCATGTTTATCCTAAAAATAACTTAAAACCTTGCATCTCTCCTTAGCTTTTAGACCTGTTAAAAAAGTGAAAGAGTAGAAAAAAATGGAAAAAGCTGAACAAGGGGGCAAATACACTACCATGTCAGCTGTACTTAGTCAGAGAAAAAAATCAGCTATTTATGAAAGCTGTGGAGCAGAAAGCCTGCACGGAAAATAACTGTATCACTAGAGACAAGAATGGGAGAGAACCCAAGACGGGCAAGAACGAGTGGAAGAGATAGATAAAGAGAGGCAAAGAGAGTCAGAAGGGGAGAAAAAGAGAGAGAGAGAGATGCTATTGCTAGTGGTGACAGCAGCACGACCGGGGCTGTTAATTTCCTGTTATGTTGCGGTATGTTTAAAAGCTTTATTAATTAAATTTAGCTGTGGTGAGCAGGCTGGCAATGGGCTGAGGAATGAGAGCTGATCTGTCTCTTTCTTTCTGGGCATTTCCCTCTCTCTCTCTCTCTCTCTCTCTCGCTCTCATTGTCATAGTGGGTTGCTCCTGTCACCCTTATCACGCATCTACTGTACTCACACCCAGTCCATCATTTAGCACATCGGCTTCATGTGATTCAACGTTCTGGAACACAATTAATAAAGGCATCCTCCTCTCTCTCATAGGCTCACTTTTTCACTCTCTCTCTTGCTCTCTCCCCGACACTTGCTCCTTTTACAACCTGAGTAATGCAGCGCACCATTAATTCTCAGCATCAGTACCCATAATTGACTTTTCTCTGACATGATTCCTCTTCAAGTGAACCACCCTGTCCTTAGATATTTCCATGCTGCAGATTTGTGAGGTGTCAATTTGTGAGCAGGCCAGCAGCAGACGGCAAGGCAAGCCTGCTTGAATGCAGATGTATCAGCAGAGCAGGGCACGGACCTTTTGTGTCCTTTGATAAGAAGCCCTGACACCTTCTCTCATGGTTACGCTCTGCAGCCTTGCTCAAATCTGGTCTTTCTCCTTCATACAGAGGCCATCATTGGAATGAAATCAGTGGGATGTTCTTATACAATTTAGACAGAGACTAGTCCATTTTTTGGTTTGGATGTATTTCATTTTATATTCCTTTTTAGAGCACAATCCATACTGACACAATAGAATCTTACAACCCATGAAATAGAAGCGCAGGCTAAAGCATTCTACCTGAGGGCCAAACTATTTTAGCATGGGGTTTAAGGTGTGTTGGGGCTGTCCTCTGTCAATGCAATGCTTTCAAATGAACAAACAAGATACAAAATTAAAGTGCTGTAGCTTTCACAGGCACTGACCGTGACTGCACAGGCCATGAGGACCGTTAACCCTGTTAATGTTGAATAAATAAAAAGCTTTGCTTTTCAAACCATTGCTCATAGACACACATTTGTCAAGTTCAGTAACATTACATTAAAAAAGTAACACAGTAACCTGTGTCAAACACCTTTCCTGAGTATCATGTTTTTTGACTTCCTGGATTTATATAGAGGAAAAAGACAAAATAGTGGGCGCTGGGTCACATTAACCTGCTTATCAGCAATAGCAAGGTCAACTGACCCTTGCTCAGAGTGGGAGTAACATTACAGTATCAATATATCCTCAAAACCCTAATTCTAATAATTAACACAGTGTGTTTATATGCTATATTAATGAATGAATGAGAAACTGTAATGAGACTAAACTCCCCCAACTTCCTATTAATACATTTGGCAAAGAGATGCATTCTGTTTTCCATAATGAGATACACAAATCAATCTAGCAGTGGATTGAGCGGCCTGCAAAGGCAGCAATGAGGTTGAGAGGCATTCTCGGTGTGCCGGCATAATTGGTATCACTGCTTGCAGACATATAAACCAATCTTTACACAGATAGGGCTGCAACTCTCTCCCTCTTCACCTTTAGGCGATTTCTTTTGTCTTTTCAATAGCTGGTGCATCCATGATAGAGAAAGCAGGGATGTTAATTTGAGAATTAATAGGTTTTCTCTGCAGAATTGCAAATTCTCTTAAATGTCACTATGTTCATCACACAGAGAGCTATTGCCACCAAATAACTACTCTAGATATAAACCCCCCGTCTCACCCCACCCAGCCCCCACTTTCCCTACTACGCCATGCTTAAAATAACCCTTAGCCAGTAACATGCTAGTTTTAATTTGCAATAACACATGAAAGTGGCAGATTAATGACTCTTATGACACCTTATGACCCTAAAGCTACCATTATGAAAACCTGGTCTACATAATGCATGTCACTCTACATTATCTCCACATTTCAGTTTAAAAAAGTTTTTTTTTTGGTCTTACATGGCAGTGCAAACATCCAATATGGTAACAGTGGCCTTTCTGCAATATTCAAGAAACATGTCTAAGAAACTTTACTGTAAAATGGAACCGTTACGTTCAGTTTTCATAGTACATGCTTCCAGCTGAATATGGTTTCGGTAGCCCAAGGCTGCTCCACTGCTATGAAATTGAAACCGAGCGCAGGCTGTCGAGTAGAATCCCTGATGTGTTTAAATAACTCACAGTCTTTTGGACAATTGGCAGTGAATTAAAAAAAACATCTAAGGTCTTCATTACAGTCACAGCATGGCATATGCATTCTGTACAGCAGCACTAAGGACTGCTGTAGCCTAGCGATTAAGGTACTGGACTCTGGTTCAAATCACACCTCTGCCAAGCTGCCACAGTTGGGCTCTTAAGCAAGGCCCTTAACCCGCGATTGCTTGAATTGTAAGTCTGTGATCAGTTGTAAGTTGCTTTGGCGTCTGCTAAATGCCATAAATGTATCTAGACAGAGTGATACCTTTATTGTATAAAATACCATTATTGTAAGAAACACAATATCACTTTCATTGGCAATATTTACTTCACTGCCTGTAATGGCAGCTGTATTCATTATAACAAACATAAAAACATTGTGTTAGGAACAGCCAAGTAAGCGGCGAAGCTATTTAAAAAGGTTCTTATTCATATTGCACTTTAGAGAAACTGTAATAATACTAGAATGCAGTTGTGTTTATAGTCATTCTCAATCATTTCCTAAGTTTAAATGCAGCCTTTGGTAACAGGAATACAATAACTACACCTTCAGCGCGACAAGTGCAACAAATATGATTTGCTGTATTCACATTTTCTCAGATTACTCAGAGAATATTAGTGATTATCATTGGCTATAAATGTGTGCTCATTGTCTTTCCCCAGTCCTGTCTTCACCAAGGCCTACACACACACACACACACACACACATACACACACCCTCACATGGCCACTTGATCAGAGTCGAGTGGCCCATGATTGAGCAAGCAAAGAGAATGTGGGCTAACAGAACTTACAATATCCTATTTTCTTCCCATCCAAGTGGTTGGCACTCCAGAGAACTAAAGAGATGGAAACATAAAGAAGCAAGTAGGCCTGCTTTGATAAATGTTGTAAAAGATCATTTCCAACCACTTCACCCTCCCTCCCTCCATTTAACTACTATGTGCCCTAGTGCTTGTTTGGCCCTGCTGATGTTTATATTCAGTAGTATTTAAAATCTGATTTTTGTATAGTCGATGAACCATGGGACTCATTCAGTGTGGGACTTCTCATTTTAGAAGTGTTTAAAATTATGATCAATATGGACCACATTCCACATTTTTCTAACTACTATAGTTTAGTACTTTTATTAGTACCATTTTAAGTTTCAAATTCAGGCAGAAAGGCCTGACATATTGGCAGAAAGTATTTTATGGTAGTGGCTATGCTACACTTTTTTTAGTTACTCTTTAAAGATGCTAAAAAATTAGAAATTAACATCAACTACCATTAGAATTGTACTGCTTTATCTCAGATTGAATTAGCTCTGTTACTTGCAAAAATAGTGTTCTACTGTTTGCTACACTAAATATATCCTGTCCTACAGTGCCTCAAACAATCAAACTGTCATATGTTACATTATCACTGTCTAAGTGGTACTGACATGTCATTCAAAAAGACGAGATATTATCACAACAAACAAACAACTAAATGGCACAGCCATATGTGCTACAAAACGAATTCATAAAAATATATTTGTAAAATGTCAAATAGCCATCATCTGCACATTTTGCGTTTAAAATTTGAGGCGATGAAGGAAAGAGCTGAGTACAAGCAATACATTAGTGAATACATAACCCAATCTCTTACCATCATCCCGCTTCCTCTTTTCACCATTTGAGCGAGGTATTCCGAGGATGCCGTTGATGGAATAGGAGCCTACTGGATCATTGGAAGCACTAGATACTGGTGGGGAGGCTGTGCTGGGCACTGGACAAAGGCACGAGAAGATATAATTTAAGAATTATTTCAAAATAAACATGTTCTGGCTTTACTGCTGTTGGGAGATAAACCATCATCATTACCTATAGTATGCCCTGTGGTGAGTGTGCTTCCTGTCCCGTCTGGAGATGGATGAAAAGGTTGCTGAACTTTGGTCCGTATTATCCTATAAAAGTGCACAGAATATGGTCAATAGCTTATATAATCTAGCAAATAAGCTTCTCGCCAGAGCTGTTTTGCATACCAGCATTGTTGGAATTGACAATGTAAAACTTGTGTTGCTTTGTGGCTTCCCAAAAGGATAGTAGATTCTGCCTCAAACAAGCAATTCGAGGACATTAGGGCCAGTCAGGGAGTCAGTATGTGAGGATGAGTGGAAGCTACCCTCGAGAGAGTAAATTCAATCAACAGGATTCCAGCTTTAGAAATATGATAAATTCCCAGTAGCTCAAAGGTGTAATAGGGGGAAAGTCTTCATTGCAAGCTGGTCAGAATGATTTTGCAAACAAAGCATGAAATCGCATCAATTCACCTCAATGATGGGCTTCGTTGCCTTGACCTGGCCTCAGTTTTAGTAATGTCTTTCCCTCTGTCTATTTGCTTCTCCCACTCACTTCTTCTATCTCTCTGTGTCTCTATAGCTGTTTCTCATCCCCCGTATCTTAACTGCTTTGAAGAAATTAAGATTGTAGACTGGGACTGCTGACCTGCCATATCAGGTTTTCTTTTGTTTAAAAATATAATCGATAATTAGGTGACCCTTTATGATAGCTATGATCGCAATATCTTGGGAACCCCTAAACTTTTCTTTTTTACCATATCTTTATGGTGTGTCATTTGGCAAGGAAGACAAAATGCACAAATAATATATTTTAATTTGAACACTGACCCTTGTTACTCCAAGGTAAGTAAATCTATTATAATTTAATTTAATGTTGTTCATAATATTAATTCTGTTAAAAAATAAGTCTGGCAAAGTGAACTAATGCCTCGACATGCTCAAAAGTTTCTGTAAAATAATATTTATCAATAACCACAAAGAAATTTGGATGTTGGTTTTGATGCTCAGCAGTGTTCAGTATTAGGTATATGCTGGAGTATCCGAGCTGTGCAGAGGAGAGTGCCTCTAACCAGTGTGTATGTAGTCTTAAATAATTCATGCAGAGAAAATGCATTTTAAAGCTGGAACATCTTCTAATGTCAGCAGAGCAGAGGTCAACTACCTAACCACCCAAAGCATGAGAGTCGCGGCCTGACTCTGCTGAGGGAACAAGTTTGCAAACGCACTATGGCACCTGTTACAATAACATGAATGTTGTAGTTAAAACATGACTTTTTTATATAAGGAAATATTTATTGCAAATTTCTGACCTGAAATAATAACAATTCTAATTAATAACTATCAAGATCTGTTTAATTTTTGAAAATCATTACATTTTCAATTCACACTTTGCACATTTAGCAGAAAAACCTATACAGAACATCGTACAACAAGCAATTGTGGACATTGTTCCAGGACCAAATCGTGGCAGAGGTGAATTTGAACCACACACACACACACAGTTTAGAACCTTAATCACTGGTCTGTAGTATCGTAGTACTGTATCAGAAAATACATTTCAATTATTCATATGATTACTATGATTTTCTATTCATATAACACAGATTAATCATGAACATTATCAATAATCAGCATATTTATTGGAGCTCTATTTCAAGGACCTGCACAGTGATCTTACTTGCTTATGATGTCTAATCATTAAGTGAGATTTAGAGCTGCTTACATCCGTGTTGTGAGAACAGAAGAAGCGGTTCTTTTTTAAAGGTGAAGGACTTTTTTAGCCTTCCTTACTTCCATATATTAGTGAGACTCAGCTCGGCTCGGCTGGGTCCGTGCTCTGTGTGCAGCTCATTAAAGTGTAATAGTGCAGGCCGATTCTCTGGAACAGTGCCTTCTAAACAAAGTTCAACTTTCCCGCTCTCACAGTGCCTTTTCTATAACCTACCATTCTTTTCCTCTATCCTTAATGTTTTAATGAGCAAAAGTAAGATATTTGGAACCAGCTTTAAAGTAGCTGGTTGTTTATTTAAATAAAGCTACTTAGTTGACGTGAAGACTTTAAAATGGATCTCTAAAGGGTCGCACAACTGGTACAACTTTAGTCCTTTTAATTTAAATAGGTAACTCCGTGCTGCTACTGCTACTATTAATACGGATAATAGTAGTAAGTAGCAACTTGATCTAGTAGCTAATAATAATAATAATAATATTAATAATAATAATAATAATAATAATAATAATAATAATAATAATACAATCGATCGATGCAAGTGTATATATCAATTCAGACATTTACATTCACATCCCACAATATAAAAAACAAGACATAAAAACACGTCTATAGATTATCGAGATTTCCTAAACTCCTCTGAAACTGGGATGTTGTATAGCCTAGATGCAGTATGCAGTATTGAGCAAAAGCCCGCATGTTTCCATACACCAGATTTTTATTTTTTTTTGCGGTTTTATTGATCTGGGTTTAAACGGGGCAGTTTAACGGGGGTCACAAATTTGCTTCCGATTCCGAAATCATGGATTTAATTGGGTTTGTGAGACCCCTGAATACGAACTTATCCTCTGATCAAACTGCTTCCTATATTAAAACCGTTAAGAATTAACGATGAATTATTACGCAGGTTAGCTGGGGTTTGATAAATCACACGGAAAAATGTTCCTTATTCGATAACCTAACAGTGCCATATACTTTATTTTATAATTATATATCATTTGAATTACGCAACAACCCACGTTTAGCATTTTAATCGACAAAGAGAAATGTCTGTATGGTAATAAAAAATAGGATTTTACCTGTTGATAGAGGACACGCTTGGAACAGTGTCGTTGTCACACACGCCTTCAGCCAGAAGTCGGTCTCTGATCTCCCAAGCGAACATGGTGGGGTTCTGCCTCTTATACTCTGCGATTTTATCCACAACTTTTGGAGTGGCAACTTTTGGTTTGGAGCCGCCAATAACTCCAGGTTTAATACTACCAGTTTCGTAGTATCTGAAAGACATTGATGAAGCTTTGGTAAACTGACCTGTTTTATTGAATAGACTACTAATATGCTTATAGACTACTAAGTTTATTTAATGCGGGTGTTTTAAAAACAATATTAACTATATTCTAGCAACAGGTTTATAATGGTGTTGTGGCATTGGAGTGTTCTTTAGATTTTAAGATTTATTCTTCAGTAAGAATTCAGTATAAATGTTAATAACAATGCAAAATTTAAAAGCAAATTGTATGCATTAATAATTAAACGCTGTATAATTAATAGCATTCGATGTTTACCTTTGATTTTCATTGTCTACGTTGGAATGTATTATTATTATTATTATTATTATTATTATTATTATTATTATTATTATTATTATTATCGATAGTTCTTTAGCCAGTGCCATGCAGCCAACAATAAGGACATAAATAATATGTTATATTCGTCCAAGTAAAATGAAATAAGATACAATCTTTTTAATGGCTATAAAAGAAAGATCTTAAAGGACTTTTTATTAAACGCATCGATCCTTTTTCCATAATACATTTCATTTCACCATTGGGAAGCAACGCAACTACAATAATTTTGTAGGTTTATTTCACATCCATGATTGTTATTGGGATAATAGTCGACAGACAAATTTAAGTTTATCGCAGAAGAAAATAATGCGTACCACGAAGCGCTGAAGACATTTTTAAAAAAATGTTTTGCCTATACCTGCCGAGGATTTTGCTGACACAGCCATGGCTGACCCGAAGCTGTCTGGAGATGTCACACGGCCTGACCCCTTGGTGCGCCAGTTCCACGATCCTCTGCCGAACTACGTCAGGTAGGGGTCTGCCGTTTACAAACACCCCGCCGAGCTGGTTTACACCCCCGTGCCCTATGTGGGAGACAACAACACATACACACACAACAGCGTAACATTACATACATATAGAAGAGACGCCACAAAAATAGATACACAATTTACAGATGGAATGCTCTCTCTCTCACTCTCTCTCTCTCTCTCTCTCTCTCTCTCTCTCTCTCTCTCTCTCTCTCTCTCTCTCTAT
>JAUZSU010000910.1:362360-373103 GCA_034780255.1 Parotocinclus maculicauda
TTTTGGGATTTGTTGACACTGTGAAATTTTGAAGCAACATATTTTTCCTTTAAAATGTTACATTTACTCAGATTAAAGTTTTGATCTGTCAACTATGTTCTATTACGAATAAAATATTGACATTTGCCTTCTCCACATCATTGCGTTTTTATTTACAATTTGTTTAGTGTCCCAAGTTTTTTGGAATCCGCTTTTTACAAACAATCAAATTATTTTAAAGGAATCTATCCAGCTTGATACCTGAGATCTCCGAATCCTCAGATGGCACTGCATCAAGAACCGTCATTCATAAATTGCTGATATAACCACGTGGTAAACTATGGCAAACCTTTGCCAAGCACGAGAATAGATGGTCATTTTTACAAATTGGTGGCACTGTGGCTTGGTGGGTAGCACCTCTGCCTCATAGTAAAAAGGTCCAGGGTTCAAACCCAGGGTGGAGCAGCCTGAGTGCATGTCCTGCATGGGTTTACTCCGGTTTCCTCCCACATTACAAAGACATGTATGTTAGGTTAATTGTTTACTCTGTTTTCAGACTTGAGAGAACCTTGTAAATAAATATAAGCTTTACAGTATACAAAAATAAGGCAAACGTTAATTACGTTTAGGCATGGAAAAGACTTCACTGGCTTGGAGGAATCTGAGGTGGACGGTGGAAATGTCTATTATGTTTAAGTGAATCAGTATTCCAGACATTTTTTGGAATAAATGAATGCTGTGTGCTCTAGGCTGTTATCAGCAACATGTCCAAATACCAGGACCTGTCATGTTATGGGGCTGTGCCAGTGCCCTTAGCAAAGGTACTTCTGTGCTAAAGCAACATGTGCTGCATTCAGTACCATATTTTGCACACATTACAAGGGTATGGCTGTGGAAGATGGGCACGGATACAGGTCTGGCCTGCATGCAGTCTTAATAACACCCCAAAAAGAATGTGCCAATCACTTCTTACTGTTGGCTGTTGAGACCTGTTAAGACCTGTGATTTGGTGCTGTATAAATGTGCATTTCTTTAATATACAACATTTTCTCAGCACTTACTCTGAAGAATCTCTATGATTAGCTCTTTTAATTAACATTAGCATTATGGCATATGTGCTGTGACTGAATACATTTATTTCACTGCACATGAAGAAGGGAGCAGTGCACTATGCCTCTATGGAAAAGTCACTAAAGTAAATTTAACTGTCTGCATCCAATATAGACCACCGGAGATTGCTTTATGCATTTGACTTTATAATTAACAGGTTTCAAACCCATAAACTTAAATCACTGAACACAGCTGGCAACCAGTAATTAAATGCATTAAATATTTGAATGAACATCTCCCACATAACAAGGCGCTAAAGTCGTTCCTCTGACAAAACTTAAAGTTTAGACTTTAATTTAGAGACTGAAGTTTGTCATTAGATAGATGGCCATTTTGCTTCAGAGTTTTAACCTATAAATATATAATTACCATATGACAGTAATATCTGAGTAAAATTTTCAACGAACTCTATTTTGGGTGACTGCACCAACGTCACAAATGCTTTCTGTAACATAATAAATACTAAGTTATAAACTAAATTTTGTTTTGAATTTTCAGCTTTGAATTTATGCCATTAAGTTAACCTCTTGTTCTGGAAATCTTAAACCCATTTAAATCACTCATTTTAAGACAAAGTTTTAAAATAAAGTATTTTTCTTCCAAAGAGTATTCTGTCATTCTTCTGAATAACGAGCCCCCCTACTGAAGCCTTCCTACTGTTTGCCGGATTTTTTTTCTCCTCAACCCATCATTGATGCAGGACTCAATGAGATGTGTCTTAGATGCTGTGTGAAATTGGTTAATACAAACGCTTTTTGTTGAAAACAATGTCCTCTCAGTGGTGACAGAGACAAAGTGGCTGTGTTTGGGCGATGCACAGGCTGAAGACAGGTGATGGCTGCTAGGGAGACTTTGCTGAGATTTTGAATTTCATGTGCAGGAAGAGGCAGCTCATCATTAAAAAACCCTAATTTCTGTGTCAGGTAGACTTACAGGTAATCGATCATGTTGTCAGAGATTGTATTTTTTCTCTCCTTCAAAGCAGCCCCTACTATTTTCCAATTAAACTCGTAGGCGAATTGGAAAAAATGCCATTTGCTATTAAAAGTAAAAACTGGAATTAAATGGTGCAACAAAATAGAAAGCTATATAATATATTATATACGGTTGTGCGTGTGTATATATATGCTTTTTATATATTTGCTCTTATTTCCTTTTCTCTGACAGAAGTAAATGTAATATTTTTCATATATGTATATACTACTGGACATATGTTATGGTGCCCTTTTCTTTAAAAAGAAGTTTATAATTGAGGTGGTATTCCTCAATCAGCAACAGCAGGCAGCAATGTCTGAATTTGGCTATTACTGCTTTTCTGTTCCTGTTCCAGCTGACACGCTGCTTTTTTTGACAAAGACACACAAAGTGCTTCAACAATGGACAGCATATTTCGACATAAAAGCAATTTATTGGTAGATTTCTACATGTTAACGCTTGTCAGCTCCAATTACTGTCCCAACCGTTTTGTACCTGGGGGATAAAGTGCCTGTGGCTTCTTAGTGAGGCGTCCCACCTCCCAAGGCACACATAAGACTTGACAAGCAGTGGTAAAATAAATAAATGAATAAATAAAACATAATTTTGTGGTACCACAACTTACAACCTCTCCAAGAGCCCTACTAAATTATTCAGTTAATCCTTAGTAAAGGAGGCAATATTGGAGAAGAGGTCTGATTTATACAACTGAAGGCTTTATTGTTATATAATTAAATATGGGCTACATGAAGCATTGTTGCTGGCATCTTCATATACAACCCCAAATCAGAAAATGTTGGGTATGGAAAATGCCTATGAAAAACACATTGTTTCTTACATTTACTTTGACTTTTATTTCATTGCAGACAGTAGACTGGTCAACTTAATTTCGTTTTTTCATTTGTTCATTTGGTTATTAACATATATTCGTTCATTCCAGGACTGCAACACAGTCCAAAAAAAGTTGAGACTGTAAAGCATTTACCACTTTGTAGTGTTTTCACCACACTTAAAAGGTGCAAAGGATACCAAGTGGTTTAATGTTTCAGGTGTTATTTTGTCCCATTCTTAATGCACGCACATCTTAAGATGTGCAACAGTGCAAGTGTAAGATGTGCAACAGTATGATGTCAGCGTTGTCAGATTTTTCATGATAAAATACTCCACATATTCTTTTTTGGGGAAAGGTCAGGACTGCAGGGAAACCCGCACCATCTTGAAATGTGTGCAGCAAGTAGTTTTGCATTGTCTTGCTGAGAAATGCATGAACATCCCTGGAAAAGGTGATGTTTTGAAGGCAGTTTATGTTGCTCTTAATTCTCAATGTAATTTTATGCCTTAATGCTGCAATCACAGAAGTGTAAATGACCTCTCCTCTTCACTGATTCTTTCTGTTCTTTCTGTTTTTTGGACTTGCTGACAACAGTCTGGATGGTTCATTTTGATTTTGGACAAAATCACATTTTTAAATATCTGAAATATTGATTTATCAAATACAATACACATTTCCACTATATGATGGTCCATCCCGGATGCCTCCTTGCCCAGAAAAGTTGATGATGTTTCTGCACATGGTTAACATGGGGCTTCTTTTTTCCACAGTAATGTTTTAAGTAGTAGTTGATCAAGGTTTTCCAAAATAATCCCTTGCCTATGTGGTTATATCAGCTATTGTTGAATGGCGGTTCATGATGTAGTGCCATCTGAGGGATTGAAACTCACGACCGTTCAGCTTATGATTGGGAATTTACCTTTTCATGCTTAAATTTCTCCTAACTCCTTTACCTGTTTCCTGATAGTGGGCACTCTAGAGGAGGAAATATGAAAATTCCTTCCAATCTTTTTATAAGGTATATTGCTTTTAAACATTTCAATAATCTTCTTGCATTTGTTGACAAACAGGAGATCATCTGGCCATTTTTTCTCATCAAAGACTCAGCCTTTCCTAGATGCTGCTTTTGTACCAAATCATGATTACAATCTCCAGTTGACATCATTTTTGAAATCACATTACTATTTAGATTTTTTAATACTTTACTAGTTTTAAGTTGCTAGAATGTGGTTGCAGGCCTGAAATGCAAAAATGTATGTTTAAAAAATGAAAACTTGTTCAGACAAACATGAAATAGCTCAAGTTCACACTGCCTAAAATTAAATCAAAGACAAAGGTCCCAAATTTTTCTGATTTTGTACACAGAATTAACTTTCACATGTGCAAGTCATTTGATACTTTACAATCATGTGATGCCTTGCAGCTGATACAATATTTATTAAATAATTCATTCATTTACTAGGTACATGATGCCTAGCAAGCAGCATAGGGCACAAGGCATGAACAAGCCAAGACAAGGCGTCAATCCATTGTAGGGCACACATACAAGAACTCATACATATACTCACACACTAGGGGAACTATAGAGACACAAATTAACCTTTTAACTGCAGGAGGAATCTGGTGCACCCAGAGTATACCCACATGGACACAGAGAGAACATGCAGAACTCCACACAGAAAGGACCCAGACCGCTCCACTTGGGATTGATTAAGGGACCTTCTCACTGTGAAGTGACATTGCTACTGTGATGCCCTGATACAGTATTACAAGATACAATCCAGACAGCTAGTAAAAGTTTTCATCAAGGGCCCATCAGTTGCATATTGGAATTGCTGGACCTTGAACACTGGACCTTCTGATCAGTGGTTTAGTAGATGAGCTACTGGGTAACAACAGTACACAGTTATGTTTTGTTCACTTTGATTTCCATATCCACCATATTAATAAAGTCCACAGTGTGTCTTAAATGAGTTGAACATTTACTGGATGTATGTTTAAAAGAGAACGTGTTGGAGCAAGAATATAATCTGTAGCACTATAAAGGGAAATGCCAGGACAGCAGAATACGATTCATATAGATATGATTAGCAGACCCTTCCCAGCATGACCATGCAATGACAAATGATTGACTTGGAACAATATCTAAGGTGATCAGGATAAAGTACTGGCCATTTCAAGGCTCAGCAAAATTCAAATTCTAATTAGACTTTGCACCACATTCCAAATAAAAATTGTTCCCCTGGTATTTTACCCTATCAGGTATGTCTCCCTGAGCACTGAAACAAAACGAATAAAGAAAATGATTAAAGTGATAACAAAGGCATAAAATTTAAATGATTGCAGCGTCACATCTGGGATCTGTATGTGACTGCAATGCCATTTTGGCCCCCCTCACTCCATTCTTTCTGCATGAGGGCAACTGGCAAACGAAGGCAAAGAAAGGAGAAAGAGAGCAGGAACAGGGGAAAAAAAGAGTATGAAATTAAAAGGTAGAAAGCGAGAACGAAAATAGGCTTTCAGCTTTAGCGTTATTAATGACTCTTCAAAAATCTCCGGCTTTTCCAATCTCTAAGAGAAGCGCTTGAAGGAGCTTGCAGATGAAGCTGACCTTCAAAATGTTCTTTGGTCTTTAGTTAAGAAATTCACTCACCATTATGGTGTCATTAGGGAAACAAGGATAAAATTACTCCATGGTTAATGACCTATAGGATCCCCCACCAAAATTTGTTTCAGATCTAATAAAACTGCGCTTAACACAGTCGAATGAATTATGAAGACTGTTACGTGGGGTATTAAAATGTGGAAAATAGATTTTCTGAAGCTAGGAGGACTGGACTTTTCAAATCAGATAGTAGAATGGAATTTTCTGGGCAATAAATTCTACCATGTCTCAATTTCATTTTTTCCCACAAAGAATTTAGGGGGCTGTGATTGAATCTCTGAGTGAAGGGGCCTCTAAAAATTCATTGCCACTATGCTGTGCTGTGACAGACCGATTGATAAATCCACTGCTAAATATGTATTGAATGTGTACTTATAGCCAGTTTAGTATTTCTAGTGATAAGATGTGATGATGTGCAATAAATAATCTGAATAAGTATCCATGTAAATAGTAATTGTGTTGGATGAGCATTGCCTAAATTGATTTTAGAGATTAATTATCTGGAATATTTAATGAAAAGCAATTTTCGAATATAAAATTTACTTACACAAAAACATGCATAAACAAGGCGCAGTTTAATTAAGAGAATCTGTAATACTGATCTTGATCATTTTCCGTTTATAAATTTGAATTTGTATGTACATTTATTCAGAATGCTGGCCAGATTAACGGATGCCAAGCAGCTAATTAGCAAAATGTGTCCTAGAAGTGAGAAAGCATGCAAAAAGCTGTTAGAAAAGAATTAGGCTGCTGGCTATTGGACCTGTACACACACTCACAGACACCTAATTATTGAAGAAGGTATTATTTTATTCTCTGCAGCCTTAATGTCAACTGATTTTGAGTTGAGGGAGGAGAAGCAGCAGGTTTGGTTTACTAAGGGCTGGTTATAGCCACTGAGAGGTGGTTTGTGCGGTAATGGCATTTGCTCTCTTTAAACTTTAATCTTTCCTATTAATTCCCTGCAACTGGAGAATGTGCAAGAGTTAATGTTCCATGAACATGTTGCTCACTCTGCAATCTCTTCAAGCTAATTACCTTCAGGTGCTAAATGGAGGAAAATTGCAATCCATTTGGATGAGAGAAATTTCACCTCCCTGTCCCCTGTGCAAGATTTTTGGGTGCTTTATTGAAATAGAATAAAGACGGGGGCTTGGAAAGAAATTAAGTTAAAATAGTCTGGCCTTCTCGACTATCTATTTTCATAAGTAAACAGTCATCGTGTTTAGGACTGGATGTCCTGGGTGCCTTTAAAGAACCTTTCACTCTGCCTACCTATGGAGGTCAGACAGAGGTCAATAGGTGCAGCTGGTACCATGTGGATACATAAACAGATGTTTGATTGACATGAATCATTTGAATGGCCCATTAAAATCTTGTGATGGGAGAAAATTGATACTGTGATCATTTGGAAGGGTAAACAGTGGAAGGACTGCAAAGGTGAAGAGCTTCTCTATATCTGATTTTTAGATTGGGGTTTAGATTGACAGTGAGAGACAGTCTATATGTGATGGAGCACATATTTTATTTATGCTTTATTGATTTTTAATTAACAGCCCTTTTTCAATAAATACAATTTCGCATCATACCGCAGCTAAAATGCAACCAGTATTTTAACATGTATGCTTTTTATCTGCTCATGATTGGGTGTGACCTGTTTGTGCAGTAGTATAGGGTGTAAATTGTTTTTTTTTTAGTAAAAAATATCACCAACTGTTTGCTATTGACAGACCATTCTAAATGTTTGCGTGCAGGAGGGGAAATTTAATTATCTTTCATCAACTTTTTTTCTCCTTCACCTTGCAGGAGGGTCCGCAGGAGGGGGTAAAAGGAGAGGAAGTGAGGAGATAAGAGTAGGAGGGGGGGGGGGTCATTATCTGAAATGGGTAAGCATGGAGGGCCACTTTGTCCCCTGTTTGATCTGTCTCTCTAGATGACACAGCAGGAAATTAAAGATGAAAGAGCTCTGCGTCTACTGTCTAATAAACAGCAGGAGCACACAGACTCATTTTCAGGTTGTGTATGAATACAACAGGATTTTTAGCATATATTCTACATCCTTTTTACTTAAAGAGAAATGCTTTTTTGCCATGATAAAGTACATTGACAAGTAACCTTTTTAAAGCAAAAGAACAAAAATAAAATACTTTGACAAATAATGAAATGTATTACAACTGGTTTTAGTTAAATTATTAAATGTCACTTTACTTGTAATACCTCTGTTTAAGTAACTATCTAAGGGTGAATAAAACTTCCATATCACCTTTAGTTTTTACCTGTTGCTTTATACATTTTAATGGCATATACTTACAGCAAAGCTTTCACAATTTCATGGATATATCAGCAATTCCAAGAACATACCAGCCTCTGACATGCATTGCATTTTGCATTTTTGCTTGGTCATATTTCTTGCGGGTAATAATATATAAATTAGTGTTCTGTCAGTCTCCAAATAATTGGTATCTTAAATAAACACTTTGAATGACAGACCAGATCCTCCAGTACAGCAAAGAATCTCCCTCAATTAACACTCCCTACTGTATATTACAGATTTTGAGAGGGAGAAGAGAACACAAAGACTGCTGGCCTACTTCAAAAGAAATGCAGCCCTAGTCATTCATCTACTTATATTTCCTTAACATTTAATAAAAGAGAGTCCATCATTTTATCATTTTATTTAATCTTACAGAAACAAGCAAACTGATGCATAGTAAAACGTATTAATGTGTAAATGGCTGAATGTAAGAAAGACTGGTTTAAAAAAATTGTTAAGTAGGTGGTTTGTCATGAATACTTTTTTAAAAGTAGTTAAATGTTTAATATTTCATTGGCATTTGTTAACTTTACAAAAACTCGAACATCAACATTAATAAAGCATATACATATACAGTCAAAAGCCACAGGACACCCTTTTATTTCAGAAACATATGGGAAAGTGACATCTGACTACCCCAGCAATTAATCGGTGAAAAGGGTTCTCGTTTAGGCTATGGAACATAGAACATCTTGAAAGCTTACCTATTAAATCAAGGGCAAGTTTTTCAATGGGTAGTTGGTCATGTAGAATATCAAAGATCACCAGAATTGCCACAATCATAATTGCAATCAATTTGTTATCAAAACGGAATCTTCAAAAAAAGAGGGAATTTCACACAGTACTGTCGCAACCCTCATAGCCAAATTCAGAGAAACCGGGACTGTGGACGACAAGCCACATACTGATCATCCAAAGAATGCTACTGACAAAGAAACCTCAACAATGGTTTTGGCAACCTTTGTGAAAAGTCCACGATATAGCATGTGATGTGTCCTGTGGCTTCTGACTCACTCTGTATAATGGTGGCAAACTAAATGCATTACTACAGTTTTATCTTGTTGTGTGATAATAGAGCTATACTGCTGACCATAATGATACAAATAGTATCATAGAAATAAAAGTATTTTGTCAAAATTATGAATTAAATATTAATGATTAAGTTCATTTTTGAACAATCTTAACTAATACCAGCTGTAGTCTACTAATGTAGATCTGGTATGAGATCAGTAGTGAGACAGCGTATTAGACGATTGAGCCACCCAAGCAATAATGATGTTAATAATACTGTTTAATTGAATCTAAGTTCAAACATCATCATAATTACTGAAGGTACTGATCAGTTGGAGTGGATATAAGACTCCTGACCTTAATAGGCAGTAACTAAGTGCACATTGAAGACGCAGGTATATACTCTGAAGCGATACATACCCTTCAGTTTTCATTGAGATATCAAACTGTAATCATTGTCTTTTTTAGCTAACAATCTGTACAGTTGTTTGCATGTTTGCAGGAATTTGACATAAACATAGATCCATTCTGCCTTGTTTCAATGATACAGGTTGTTGGTGGTAGTGTAATGGTGTGGGGTTATTTTCTTGTTTAAATGCCACAGGCTACGTGAGTATAGCTGATGACCATGTCCTGTCTTTTATGACCACAGAGTACCATTTTCTCCAGCAGGATAATGCGCCATGTTTTCTGACAATGACAATACGTACACTGTACTCACTGTACTCCACCATCACCACATCTCAGTTAAATAGTGCACCTTTTAAATAAGTTGGAATTGAAAATATGCATCATAAAAGTACGACTCAATCAATCTGCAGCAAATGCATGTTGCTATTATGTCACTTTGAACAAAAACACTTTGTGGCTATATACTTGGCACTGTAGCCTATTGCAGCTGTTTTTATTTTTGTTAAAGTTTTAAATACTTCCTATATACTATATATATATATATACTATATATTTTAAATACTTCCTTTTAAATACTTCATATATATATATATATATACTACTGTGCAAAAGGCCTTAGGCTATTAATATTATATGCTCTATATGATAATTTCTTTCTTGCTATATATATAGTATAATGTAAACACTATATTTGTGAAAGTGACATTCATACTAGCACAATAAATGTTCTGGTTTATTCCTGAAACAGGGAAAGAAAGTCCATGTAAATGAAGGAGCTTTCAGATGAATGTGACTGTTGCAGTCATGGCAGAGGTGGCTCTCAGCACTTAGAAACATGGATTTATTATTTCACGCTCCAGAGTCCATCCTGTCCTTAAACATTGAAAAGTATTTCACTCTAGGATTACAATTTTACATTCAGAGTGATTGCTAAGTTCTCTACTGCTCTGGCTACATAATTGTGTTATTTCTTGAGCTCACCTATTATAAAAATTATTTATTATTTTGTTAATAGTTCAACATTGTCATAGATATTCCGAAAACTTTTAACCCCTTCATGCTAAACTTCAATTTATTTTAGACTAAAAGAGAAAGCAGAATTGGTTTCAGTAGATAATGAAATAAACAAATATTTAGATTACTACAAGTGCATCAACATGTAAATAAAATAAAATATTATATATTATAATACACATTGAACCAAACTGAATTTAAAATTAATTAATAAATAAAAACATTACTAATACTAGTCTAATTACTAAAAGATTATGCTAATATACATGTTATGTATTATGTGTTTTTTTATTATATTGAAATGTAGCACATAAAATTACTTATATAATTTCTTATCTCCATTAAAAATGAAAATTTTCAATACTTCAGTTATTATTTTCCCTACCCTCGAGATAATTCTTTATCCACTGAAGTAATCTCCCCCTTATTCCT